>JBBKCR010177204.1:0-14713 GCA_037577295.1 Ladigesia roloffi | reverse complement strand
CACCTTCGACTTGGATGCCCTGGGGGTAAGCAAATAAACATCAAATTTTCATTTTAGGGTGAACTATCCTTTTAAGACCGAGAGGGCCATCCAAGTCTGTACAACATGATGATGGGCTGCATGAGTCTCCTGTAATGACCAGCAGAGCACAGTCCAGACCCTTAGTAGTGCTAATTGTGTCAGTTCTATACAAAACATCACCATAAATTCAGGACAGCTGCCTCCACAATCATTTTTTTCACACAGCAAGCGCTGTAGCTGTAAATGTAATGTTATTGCTGATTCAAAATTGTTTTTATACAAATTGAAATCAAATTGGACCTGAAATTGTGCCTTGTAGTTATTGGATTTCAAGTTACCACCCATTGCTTTCTGTGACAAATCACAGAAAAGGGCAACGTGTTTCCTCCCTCTGTAATTAACAGTAATCTTTTCATACAATAAACAGGATAGAAAATGCAGTAGTGCTATGCTGGTCGGTCAAAACATAGTTTACTTGGAGAAACGAATTAAGTGTGATATGAAATAGATTCTTTATACACTTCAAAACAAGTTACAAGGAAACAGACACATTGTTAACCATTTCAGTGCCATGACTTCTTGTTGACCATTTGTGAACGTTACATGTAAGTATATTACATTGCTTTCATTTTGTTAATATCTATTCATCCATTTTTTAATCCAAGCCCTCATTTGTGTTTGTTCTCCACTGGTGACTGCCCAGCACTTGGGGGCTTCATACGCTTTCAGCTAATCCTTGGTATTTGACGTGTTGATGTTAGGCTCATGGATAACCTTAGCATTCTATTGTATTTGCAGTGCTTCTCTGTAGAGATTCTAAAACCTGTGCATGCAGCTAAATCTGTGTAAGAATTTGTGTTCTGTCTTCGGTTGCACTTGTATCTTAAGGCAGTAACAATTTAACACATTCTTCATTCTTCTAGAATCGAAGAAAGCACTTACATAACCAGAAAGAGCACTAAAATACAGCGGAGTGGTTGTAGATGTGATTCGGCTTAAATATTTTACCTTTGTGGTGTGTTTGGTTCTGCATGACTGTGTGAAAGGGTAGACATTTGTGCACAGACCAGAAGTTTCTTTCTTCAGAGCGGCTAACAAGGAACAGCACATCTTCCACTTGTGTAATCAGTTGGTCTAAGTCCTCAGCAGCTGAACATTTGAGCCCTTGCTCTGTAGGAATGAGCAGCTGCCGCTGCACTTTTTTTTTGATCCCTGGCTATGCTACCACCTTCTCTGGCAATTGGACCTTGTTCTGGGTGAAATCTCACTCAGAGTGGGCATCTATTAGCTAAATTGTCAGTTAGTGTTAGTGTGCTGGCCGGCTTAATGGCATTGCATCAGTAGATCTTTGAAGGTGACTCAGAGAAAGCTAAGAGCAAGGTGGCGAGGAGGCCAACTTCGCATGAAAAGGTTGGCGAAAGCACTCTTGCGTAACATCAGAAAGGAGGGAAAAGGCTACAGTTGTCCTGAAGCAGAGAACCTCTCTTCACAGTGTTCCGCCATTGAGGCCGGAGAGGATAAAGTGCCCTTTTCATGCCTTTTTTATTTTGCAGGGCACACCTGCAGAAGCGCTTTCAAGAGCCCCACTGATTTCTGCAGAACCTGCTGATGATGATATCGATGCTGTTCCCAAAGCCCCACTTATCTTGCTGTGCCACAGAACAGCTTTTCCACGGCTGAAATTTAGTAGAACCCCCTCAGCTGAAAATCCCCACAGAGCATAAGTAATTACACTGTTTTCAAACATAAGGCTCCTAATTGGTTAATATTTGATGCTGGGAATTGATGGTGCTGCAGTCATCAACAGTGAAGAGCTCTATTGCCCTTTTAGGACTTACACAATCAAACTGCGGCGTGTATGCGGTGTAGCCATCTTCAATTACTTGCTCTATTACAGGGCCATCGGTCTGTAGCAAATCACTGTTTCATCTTTGGGTGGTACATTGAACTTGTAATCCGACGAGCATGAAAGGCTCATGGTGTGACATGACTCAATCTGAGTCATACCCATCACTGAGTCAACAAAGGGCAAAGCTTTTGATATTTATTTCTGCATCCCAGCAGCGAGGGGCCAATTTGAGCAGTGTTCTCTTCTCGCTAGCCGAGAAAGTCTCATTATTTTTCCGCAAACCGATGTGAGGTTTTGTAAATGTCAGTCAGCTTTTCTAAACGATTTTTTTTGTGGGGACTGTGTTTTCAGTATATCAGAAAAAAGACAATGAGGGCTTTTTCACTATCTGGACCCCAGGAGGAGCTGATAAAGGTATAGTTTAGTTTGCAGACACTGTCTGTGAATACAAAGCTACAGGTTCGCTCGTAACTCTCGTCCACCCCCTGAGACAGCTAAGTAACATACTCGAGGCTTAGGAGAGCGGCTCACGGATCAATTTAAATATCGCAGTGCCCATTCTGATAAATTGGCGCTCCCACCCTGTGGGATTGTCTGCCACTTTCATTTAAAAACAAGGCTGGAAATTGCGAAAAATATAACCGCGGTTTCATATCCACAGGCCCTGATTCTTGGGAGTGTATGATAAATTAATCTTTATTTCCGTTGATAGGGTTAACAAACAGCCAGGCTCTTTTTCTCCCAGTGCAGGGCTACATGTGGTCACAGCATGTAAGAGAGTACATCTTTTTAAACAGGAATAGCTGACAGACAGCTCATAATTTTCCCTCTTTTGTTTTTTACTGGCCATATGAGGCTAATGTAGCTAATGAGGAACAGAAAACTATAGCCAATTAGCAGCAATTAGCATAAAGAAAACCCTAAAAGAAAATCACTAAATGATCGCATAAATCCTTCAATTAACATTTATGTTTAAGTAATCTCGAGTTAAATATTTCAAATACATCCATCCACTGAAGCGGCTGGTGGCCTGGTTTTTAGGAAGATGTCCCTGCGAGCAGATGGTTGTGTGTTTGAATCCCAGGAATGCTAGTGACATCACTGAGGTATCGTTCAGTAATATCCCCCACTTTGTGTGCTTTGCTGTGCTGTGGTGTGTTCATGCGTTACCATAAAGGGCCACTTTACTTTACTTCATTCTTTATCTGAGCCACTAATCCTGACATGCGTCCTGACGGGTGCCAGAGCCTATCACACTCAAATGACAAAATACAGACCTTTATACGACACCAGGACTCAAATGAGTGTCATTTCTAATTTCTACTCGTTAAGGTAGGAATATTTTTGATGCTGTTGGCCTAGTGGTTAGGGCGTTGCCCCTGCAATCAGAAGGTGGTGGGTTGGATTCTCAGCACTGCTAGTGACACCACACTCTGCTCCCTGTGTGCTGTGCTGTGGTGTTTTCACGTATAACTATACATTTCACGGGCTACTTTACTTTGTCATTTTTATGTTTTTGAAATGTATTAGGGATTCAGGTATACCAATATACTTATTGTAAGCGTTTGGCTATAAACTTGCATTACATGTTAAATCACATTAGCCTTGTAGCTCCAGTTGAAAAGGTGCAAACATCAGGTGACAAATAGATCTTGGCGATAATTAGGGAATGTAACCCAAATTTTGGTTTAAGTTGAAACACACCCTAGCCTAAGTCACTTACTGATTGTAACACAGATTGTAACATAATTATAAAAACACAACTAAGCCACAGAAAAAGGAAAAGGAAAAACTTGAAATGTTGTAATCTGAGGATCCCCTGTACTATTCCCATAGCTACTCATGTTGAACAGAACCTCTCACCTAAACATTCTTATGCAATTTTTTAGACAGAGGTTCCCAACGCTCACCTCAGTCTAGGAATAGCTAATTAATTTCTGGAAATTCACAAGAGAGGAGGGGAGCTCTAGGACCTGGGGTCCGTTCTTCGTACGTCGCTTGACACATCGGAGATGAATTGACACATCTAAGATGAGATCATCGTGCTAATTACGATGTGGCTAATTTGGTTCTTCGAGCACACCTGTTGTTGGCGATTAGTATGGCTGGATTGAGTTGTCTAGGATTACTGCGCGTTCGTGCGTTGGTTTAAAAGGCGATATGCATCGAGAGTAGAATCATTGATCACAACCCCTTCAGTTGGTTGATAAAATGGCAAAGGGCGTCAACCCAAACCCCGCCCCCACTTAAACCCTGCTCCCACATGCACAAACGCCACCACCACATGTCCCCCTCACAAAAAAAATGCTTCCGACTCCACTTATCTAGACGCTATCAGTGGATAGAATGTAACGAATTATTAGACTAAGTGATTAAGACATGAATAATGACAACAGCCAAACACATGTATACATTTACTCTATGTATGTTTAAATACATCCATCCATATATATTTGCAAGATAATTTCCTTTTCCCACATGAGCCAGTTCGCGTCAGTCGTGCTCTTTAACCAATCAGATGTGACCTCGCCATTTCAACGAATCATAACCCGCCAGGAGAGCAGCCCAAATCCTGTTTACATGTAATAAACATGCTCCCGAGCAGGTTTAAGCTTACGGATCTGTTACTATGACAGCAAGTCCGAGATGTGCATCGAAGAAAAATCCGGACAGATCAGGACAAATCCACAACAATCAAATCCAGCTAACTGAGTTAATGACCGACGAAGAACGGACCCCAGGACTGGCAACCTATCTGTGTATATATTTCAGGAAAAGAGACGCTTTCATTTTGAGGATTAGGGTTAAGTGATGAAACCTGAAACTCACCCTCATCTCTGTGACTAGTGACCTGACAAGGGCGTGTTGTGCATGAGGTGTAAGTCAAGGGCTTTAAATGAAAATAAATAACAAAATTAGTGAATAAACTGTATAACTGCCATTTGCTGTACTGCTACCATTTGGAATAAGTCTAGTAATTCAAGATTCACTTTCACGGTCACGCAGCATTATTGAAGGGATGTGTCTTATCACATTCATTTAATTAATTTTGTAATTTAATCATATTAGCTAAATGGGAGCAGCAGATTAATTTGACAGATGGATTGGAGTGCTTTCTTAGAAAGAAATCATTTTCTTCATATAATGCATTTCAAATTTTCCTCAAAATGAGTTGTCTGGTAATGGGACTTGATACACAATATGGACAAAAGTATTGAGACAACTTTAAGACATTGCATTCAAATTCATAGACTTTAATGTGGATTTGGTCCTCGCTATGCAGCTATAAGAACTTCCCCTCTTCTTGGAAGGCTTTTAAAGAGCATTTATGAGGTCAGGAACTGATCCATTTCATCCCAAAGGTATTGGATGGGGTTGTGGTCAGGACTATGTAAAGGTTAATCAAGTTCTTCCACACCAAACTCATATAACCTTGTTTTTATGTAGTTCGCTTTGTGCACTGTGACACAGTCATGCAGGAATAGAAAAGGTTCTTTCCCAAACTGTCCACAAAGTTGGAAGCATATTGTTGTCTTAAATGTCTTAAAATATGTATTAAAACTGCCCTTCGCTGGAAGTAAGGGGCCGAGTCCAAGCCCTAAAAAACATGTGTCCCAATACATTTGTCCTTATAGTGTATTTGTCTGTATAAAACATGACAGCAGTCATTTAGTGATCTGAAGCAGTATGTGTTGCAAGTCATCACTATTAGTAGGGAGTAGCCTTGAATTAACATTTGTTATGGCTAACTTTCTATCACTCTCTTCTCTTTCCTGATTCCAGGATATGCACCTGTCACTGGGATGTGCCATTCTGTCCGAAGTTGCACCCTAAATCACGAAGATGGCTTCTCTTCTGCTTTTGTTGTGGCCCATGAGACCGGACACGTGTAGGTTTACTTCTTTTCCAAGTTTCACCAAATTCTTTTCCAAGTTTAACCAAACTGAGTGTGAAGTCTTGAAAAAGGAGTCTTTAAATCAATTAAAGGCAAAGCTAGATTACTTTGCTGTCTATACAGTCCATAGAAATGAAACTTTTTACATTGAAGTGACATGAAAGGCAATTGCTGCAGACAATCTGTAATATTTATTGGACAGAAGATGTAGGAATGGACTGATTGAAGTTCATTTTTCTAGTTTTCTTAAAGACTTTAGACTGCTCTTAGTATTCCCTTTATTATTTCGACTGCTTTTTTTGTTTATACATTAAGGCAAATGTCTTATCAAAACTTTTACATGTGGTTTTGAGATTAAAAGCCATGTTTATTGTACAACGTAACAGAAAGGGTTGTGATGAATTTCTGTTCGTCAGATCATCACAAAACCTTCACTTAGTGTAAATAGTAGGTGGTGTTTTGAAATGATTCACATTGTTATTTGCTCTCATTAATATCGGTTCCAAAAACAAAGACTCAGAGAAATTTTGACCAAAAATATATATTTGGCAAGGAAATCTCCCAACTGCTGGGCAGGTAACGCTAGCTAAATTAGCATAGCTGGCTATTGGAACCTGGATTATTTGGAATCTGGATATGTTTTCAGATTTCTTATTCTGGTCTTCCAAAAACTTTATGTGAGAAGATATTTTGGAACTATCAATGTAGTTTTGTCTGGAAACCATTATTTTCTGTCAATGTTGCCTTTTGCTTTGTTGTCCACTTTGCCAAGTGTGTTATAATTTTTCATAGCCTGACTAAGCTGTGAGAGTGAATCCCTCACACTCCATGTGAACTCATATGTGGGCCAGTTGCTCATCACTGGAGTTGACTCTCAGTTCTCTCAAGCCTAAAATGGAGAAATTGATTCTTTTAGATTGGACTCTCAGGCTTATTATTCTCTTTGAATTTTCTCTGGACTGAAGAAGATTCAGTGTGGAAATAAATTGCTGAGCTAGAAAGCTAAGGTAGGGTCTTTATAGCCGAGAAGTTAAATAGGTTCAAAGAAGTGCTTAAACCTTTGTTGGTAGGAATAAAAGGGGTTTGATCTTAAATGGACACAGCTCCTGCTGGTTTTGCTCAATAGATTATTTTTTTTAGTTATTTTCAAACTATTAATTTATGAGGGCAAGTAAAATCGCCCATGACTTTGGTCTTTACTCACTTGAGTGTGGTGTTGAAAAGCTCCGTTTCCAGAAAATGCTGCAGGAGGAACGTTCCCAGAAAACCCTGCAAGAAGTGGGGTTAATAAATGCATGTTTAAGTTTCACCAGATCCAATTTGTAGACAGCAGCTCTTATAGCTCTTGGCTATTGAGCATTTAGGAAAGGACACACAACGAATACACTACCCACATAGATTAGTCACTGACTTCATCATCTCCGTCATGTTGTGCCCATCGCTCCGAGCTGTACCGCTTCTCACATTTCCCTTTCCTTCCTTGTTTTCACTGCGCAGCAGACAGAAGCGGAATGGTAAGATCCTCTGTTTGGCTGTCATCCTGCAAAACAGCCACCTGCTTCCCCTCCTTCCCCTGGGCCTGAATTAGCTCAGCTAAAAAGGACATTTTTTTCATACTCAATCAAGAAAAAAGCACCACTAGTTTGTTTTCTGCCCAACAAACACTCTGAGGGCCAACGGTAATCAATTCTATTCCGTTTTAATCCCCTGTTCCTCTGGTCTTTTCTGTCAGGCTGAACCGATAATTAGGCCCATTCATTCTATTACAACATCAAAGTGCTGCATGAAGAGAGCCTTGTGTATTTTATCACTGTGGAATTGGAAGCATTTAGATACTGTTTCCCTGTTTTTACTGACAAGGAGTTAGTATATAAACATCAGTTCATTTCCTTTTATTATGTATTGAGATATTTAATTTAAAAAGAACAGAGGAACAGTAAAAGATCAACAGAGCTGGAGGTTTAAGTGCACACTCGCCATCTTCTTTGCAGGCTGGGCATGGAGCATGATGGACAGGGCAATCGCTGTGGTGATGAGACAGCCATGGGGAGTGTCATGGCCCCTCTGGTGCAGGCAGCCTTCCATCGCTATCACTGGTCCATGTGCAGTGGCCAAGAACTGAAGAGATACATTCAGTGAGTCAAAAACTCTCTTATTTTTCTTTTAACCCCTTTTTCTCACTGGTAGGCCCAGATCTCAAGGTTTATTTTAATTTACTGTTAATTCAAAGCCTGAAAATATACCCACTTGTGTCTGAATAGATGATTATGGTAAAAATAACAGGGCTGGGATCACTTATCACTTCAAAACTAATTATAGATAATGATAGTAAATTCGATACATGGAATTTTTTATCTTTGCGTTTTGTAAGCCTAAGCATTCTCTACACCCATCCATGAACAGTGCCAGGGAAAACAAAGTCTGTAAAGCATGTCCCTTACATGAACTCTGCTAATATGTCCTTTGAAGTTCTACCTGAGATCTGAAGCATTCCCTCACATCTCCAAAAGCCGCTATTAGCATTATTACCTGTATTTGCAAGACTGTGTACAAGTTTAACTGAATAAATCTTCTGATAAGCTGTCAAACACACACGTCTCTGGATTAACATTCCGAGCCTAGCAACAGTTAGATCTTTTTTAATAGCCCCATTTATTTATGGATTCAGCATTTTGACGTATATACTCTGCATGTGCAGAGGATCTTCATCTTCATTCCAATCATTTTCACTCTTCTCTGATATATTTTAGATGTATTAAACAAAAAATACAGGGAAGGGAAGTCCAAATTAAGATCAACATGTTATGGATGGAAAGGTTGAGAAAAGCTGTTTATAAAAGCAAGCCTTTGACAGGAGAGGTCAAGTAGAGCCAGAGCAGGATTCAGCAGTCCAGAGTGGAAGAATTTATATGGGCAGTTTGTATGAGAGCGCTTCATAAATTAAATATTAAACCCTTAATCTCCAGAAGCATTATTAAATTATTACTCTCAATTCTTATAACTGCTAGCGATATGCTGGTGCTGTGTTGACCTGCAGGTTTGTGGATTATGCCCTAGATCCTGCAGGTTGACCCCATGGTCGGGCAAGGTCAGGTCAGCTTATTAGAAATTACTGGGCAGACGGTGGGGTGGTGGGGGTGGGGGTGTGAATGATAGAGCATGGTTTCATTTAAGTTATAAATAACTGAGTGCAGTTCATTGATTAAGAAATGACATTGATGGCCTGTAGGTCATTAAAAACCCATACAATATTACTAAGTGTGTTATAAGTGTGAGGAATTCACATTTGGATTCTGTTTTTTCTATCTTTCGAAAAGGATATGTTTTTTTCCTAATTTCTGGTCTTGCATGTGAAATTTGCACTTTTTTTCGCAGATGCTCTCACTTGCAATTCCCTTTCTGGGAATCTCAGCTTTGTTTGGTGTCATTTGAGGTGCAGCTGAAGTTTGCACATGTGTAGTCCATGTCGCAAAAAGAAATGTATTCCAAAATCTTTGGCTGTTCAGCGCAGGGGGGCCATAAGCAATTCTACGGGGCCCCCGTGTAGAACCGCTGCAAAAAATGCGCAAGTATTGAACTGAACAGCGTCATTTTTAAGAACTGCTGAGAAAAGTTCTTCTAATTTCCAAATACAAATATTGTTCTTTAAAGCAATTTTTTTTAAGTAAATGACAAAACATTAAAATAAGAGAAATTATTTATTCTGGACAGAACTTGAATAATTAAAATAAAAAAAATATCTTGTCCACTCTCAGCCACGTTGGTGATACTTTCCTTTGCCAGGGCAGAGTGTTGATTACAGAAGTGTTTTTTTACTTTTTTTACTAACCTCATTAAATAAAATAATTTAGGTGATCACTAATCAGTACCTCATGAAGCAGAATGAGGTGCTTGTGTAGGTCTCTTATTTTTTTCCACTGCTGATATGGTAGGTATATTCAATTACATGGCCAGTGAGTAGAAAAACAAGACAGGACTAACAAACTGACAACGGTATCAGTTGTGTGTGTTACTGTTCTTGTCTGTAGGTCTTCATTTGGCAAGTGCATTAGTATAGCAAATTGTCATACACAATGGTAATTTAAATTGTGAGCAGACATGAGATTTATTGCTTTAACGTAAGCAAAAAAATCATTACAGAAGAATAAATATCAGGTAAGCTATAAACATTTAAATAAATTAGACAACAATAAAGAAATATAAAAATACTTAGAGATACAATGGAGTTACTAAAGTGAGAGAATAGAGTAGGGAATAAAGCCACATAGTCATTGAAAGGGTTGGAAAAAAGTTTAAGCTTCTTTTTAAAACTGACATTTGCAGGGGCAGATAAGAAGTCGATGGGGAACTCGTTTTTTGCAGCATAATGACATTTCATCAGCTCCTTCCAATCTAAGAGATGAACCAGTGCATCAGAAGTTTATTCACACATAACATTTGGAGTTATATTTATGGCCCAAACCACTGAGAGACTTACAAAGAACACTATCTTGATGCCTTTTTTATCTAGTGGGATGCCATTGCTGGTTTCTTTGGGGGGGTTTTAATGGTTTTGTTTTCTTGGTTGATTATTCTGCAACATTTTGGCTGATGCTCGACAAGAAAAACTTTGTACCAGGCTTATGAATACAATCTTGATTTTAAATGTCATTTTGCACATTGCAGGGAACTGTTATGTAAACTTTTTTTTGCAGGATGATCAGTTTATTGCTATTAATTTTTTCAATAGTGAGGTGTGACGATATTTTTTAATCCTTTTGAAAACAATGTTTGAGGTTAAATTGAGTAGCACTGTCAGGGTTACACCTTTCACACCTAAAATTATAGCCTGATAGATCTAATTCATGTTGTGTTTAACTACAAGTTCTCAGGAAATGGCCTCCCACATGAACATGAACACCAGCAATTAGTTATTTGCAAGTGCATGCCCTCATTACACTCCAACATTAAAAACCTAAGAGGCATCACAGCTAAAAATACAAACTGGAAATCTGAAATGCAGGCCATTGTACTGTAACCATTATTTGTTGGGCTCGCCTACATTCTTGACGATTTATTAATTATGTTGATTTTTTAATTCATATTTAGTATTGATTTTTTTTACAACACATTTCAGGCGCAAAAGCCCCAAGTTGCTCCAAAGATGCTGCCCCCGGTAGTTTGGGAATGGAAGTTTTGATTAAAGCGTCTGCTATATGTCATAGATTTTAATTTTCAGATAAAAAAAATGCTTAGTGCTAAATCTAAAATAAGAGGTCCGTATGACGTGAAGATGTTTACATTTTTAAGCCTCAAATATGACAGTATAATTGTCCTTATCTGGATTTTGGTAATTTTTGCTAAGAAGACTGCTACTTTTCCACAACAGCTCTCAGGGTAATCCTCCATTCAGACAAGCATGTAGCTCCAAAAAACTTCTTGTCTTACTCTTAGCTCTCTTTTGCTGTGACTTAGCTCAACCTAGCCTTGCTTCTGCTTTTCATATTTAACTAGTAATCAGCCAAATAATAAAACACCAATAAGTATTTTTAAGCTTGTAAATACTATTCGGCTCTAATGATTTTCCGCTTTATCTAAACTGTCAGCTACCAAAATGAACCTGTTACAAAATGCAGACAAGAAATGTTTCTGCATTTGCAAGAATGATCTCAGAAGACGTGACAGGATAATGAGTTTTGATGCTAGAATTGCAGCTGCTGCTGGGACCACATCCACAAGTTAATTGTAGAACACGGTTAACTTGTTGATTAGACTAGACAGTGCCAGCTGCCAGATGATAGTAGCCCAACAGAAAATGTCTCACATAACTTTCTGTTCAGTAATCACTTCTTGGCAAGTATAGCTGTTTGACTTTTTGCCACTGATTGCTATTTTGATTATTTATTTTACTGTTTCATCCCTGAAGGTTGTGTAGTAATTTAAATGGAAATTAAACCAAACCAAACTAATTATCTCTTTTTAATGGAAACACCAAAACTCATAATAAAAACACACCTAAAAAGTAAGCAATTAAAAGTAATTTGCACTCCAAATTTAGTGATGGTAAGTTCCATTATCTACCTTATAGATAATAAAGTGCTTGTAAAATTATTTGGGGTTAAAATGTGGTAAGTAAAAAGAATTCTTATGAAATTTCACCATAATGTTTCATGTGTAAACAGAAAGGTAAATCAGAAATAGGTAGAATGTGGTATAGCAAAATACATGGGGATGTGGGATAAAATACTGTGTACAACTGACATTGAGTCTTACTTAATATGTACTTGAGGATGTTCTTGATCGAGAATTGTAAGAAAAACGATCCTTCAATGATCGTTTTACAGGGTTCTTCCATTAGTTTTCTTCCAGACCCTGTGATTTTTACAGCAGAATTTAGTGAGTATTGTAGCTATCTTAGTATTTTTCCCAGGTTCACTTACAAGTACATGATAGTTGTATCACACTCTCAACCAGTTAATTGCTAAAACCTTTTGGTCATTTCAGCACATATTATTCAAACTATTTTGGAACTCTGAAAATGACTGCCTAGGACAAATACAGAATGCCAGGTTTAATTTGAGGTTTACACATTAGTTGTCTAAGTTACTTCAGAATAAGTGTCACTTTAATACCCAAACTGCATTTTCTGCAAGGTAAAGCAACATATAATGAGTTCGGAGACTTTGAGGCACCAGGGCATTTCATCCTTCAACTACTGTTGGCAGCTACATTATGAATGGAAACAGTTTAGCCAGCTCAATATGCCCTAGCTGTCGTGTTTTACAGATGAGGTGCTTTGAATCACGAGTAGTTGCTTTTTTCTCTTTCCCTACTCAGTGGATTTCGTCAGTAGATTTCATCATAAGATTAAAGAGTCTCACAGCCTTATAGGCTCAGTAATGTATCTTCAGCAAACTGCGACCTGGTCATTTTTGCTCTTGAGGTAATTTGATTCATGGCAATACACAAAATGAACAAAATGAAGAAGAACAATGACTGTATCCATGTAACTGCATAATCCAAATCCACTAATGACAGCAGATGCAGGAAGAGTGTGACATGCTGAAGTGGGTTGTTAATGGGTGCTTTTGTGATGAATGCATTTGATATGATGACTGGAATTAAATTTCTGCAAGAAAACATGGCATGATTGTGTGCCACTGCTCCTCTGCTCACATATAATGAATAAATATGTTAAATCTGTGCACCTTTGTGATAAAATAGAAAAACAAGATGGTGTCCAGTTCAAGATCTTAGTAACAGGCCTCACCCCGATGTATGAAGTTAAGGATGTCCATAAAGTGGCCCTTTAAAGTCACATGTGAACACACAGTGTGAACTTCTTTCTTTGCAATTTTACCCATTCACCAAGGGAAGCAGTGGGCTGCCACCATTGAGGGGCATCCTGAATGCAGTGTGTGGGGATGGGATTTGAACCAACAATATGATTACAGGGGCAACACTCTAACAACTAGGCCACCAGCTGCCCCAAAAGATTGGAACAGAGACAAAATCTAATTTCAAAACACTCAAACCAGACCTGGCAGATCTGGTTAGCTGTTTGCAGGCTGACAGCAGCCTCAGTTCTAACACAGGCATACAGTGGCTGATCCTTTTTTTTATAAACTAGAATAACAGTGACACAGGTATTTCATAACTGACCTGTGATTCAGATCTTAAAGGCTGTTCAAGAGCCTGATGTGTCTTTAGTGCACTGGCTGCATTTTGCTTTGGGCTTTCCTGAATGCTTTAACAATCCTCTTGCTCTGTATTTATTCTGAAGATGACTCACCCTGAAATTCTGATTTTTAAATGATCAACACTTGGGCCTTGATCATCTGATTACAAGCGCAATACACCTGGTAGAACAGTTGTCAAAGTTGGAATTGTACCAATAGCTTAAATGGCCTTGATTAAGACGAAAATCCTAATAATAAAAATAAAACTTGGAATATTTGGAATTTTAAAACAAATCTGGTTTTGTTTGTTTCCATTGTACTTAAAACCGTTTGCTTAAATTTGAGGGGACTAATGCCGTTAAACTACTCTAAAAGGAAGTTGATCATGGCAGCTGGTGGCCTAGTGGTTATAGTGTCCATCCTGTGTTTAGGAGGTTGGGGTTTGATTCCCAGGACTGCTAGTGGCATCACCGAGGTGCCTTTGAGCAAGATACTGTCACTACACCCTGCTCCCCAGGTGCTGTGTTCCTGGCTGCCTGCTGCTTTACTTGGTGAAGGGGTTAAATTCAGAGGAAAAACTTCATACTGTGGTGTGTTCTTGTATGACAGAATTGTCACCTTTACTTCTTCAAGCCTTAAAATATTAACTAAATAATCTTAACAGCAAAAATATCTGTTTTACAAAATAGGTCTTAAAATATTGACTAAATAATCTCAACAGCAAAAATAGGTGTTATACAAAACAAGTTTCATAGAACTCAGCCGACCTCTAGATATGGATATTCAGATTCGTTTTTTTTAGTGTGCATAGTTTGCTGCTGTAAGTCTAAGAACATCATACATTTGCCACACTATAGTTTGTTTGAGATAAGCCGTAACAAGAGTCATGGAGGAATATTCATTTAGCCGTGGACTTCAGCAGGAGGCTTTACCCCTCTGGCCTTCGTTTTTACTTTACATTCAGCTTGTTTGTGACCAATTGAACCCCCTGAATAATCCCCTGAATAATTATTTTTGATTCATTGTTATTTACATTGGTAAATCATACAATTTAAGCTAAAATGCTTTCAATCTAAAATCAACACTTGAGAAGGTAGTTTTTAGTGGTTTCTACCAGATTATGTCATTGATCATTTTTGGCCAATTGAGCAATTTAATAGAATTTTATATTTTTAAAAGTGTCATTTGTTGTTTCAACTACCAGTTAGTTTGCATTACATTTACATTTACGGCATTTAGCAGACGCTTTTTATCCAAAGCGACTTCCATTTCTAACTACAGGGGACAGTC
>JBBKCR010177195.1:0-14713 GCA_037577295.1 Ladigesia roloffi | reverse complement strand
TATATATATTGATATATATAGATATATATATATATAGATATATATATATATATATATATATAGTGATACTCATATGTACAATGTGCCTAAACAGCTTCCTCAGGAAAAACCAAAAGAAACTCCACAGACTTCACTATTTTTCTTTCAAAAAATAATTTTACGCTCATTTCTTGTCTTCTTTAATGGACATATTTGTAAAATCCTTGAATGCCTTCTCGGATATGCTAAATACTTCAGGGAATGTTGTTTCTGTGCTCGAAAGCACGTGTGTCTTGAACGTTCTTTACTTTCTGAGATGGAATTAACAAATGTCTCATTGATGAAAGCGTGCTGTAAATGACTCATAAAAGCCAGTGTGTTCCAGTGTGGAGATTTTGAGGCCCAAAAAAAAGCACAAAATAAAATTTGATTTTTAAGAACTTACCCAACATTCATGGCTCCACCTTTTTTTTTTTTTAGTTAAAAGTTAAAGACACATTAAAGCAATGGTGGGGGTGGGGTGATTGTTGAAACATAGATCAGTGGTCCCAAAACTTTATTTAGTCACAAACTTTAATATAAGAAAAAAAACCGGTCATTTTTTCAAAATACAACATCGTTTAGTCTCTGATAGTAAATAAAAAGAAAATACTGTAATTTTTCGGTACCACGTGACCCACGGCCCGGGGGTTGGGGACCGCTGGTCTAAAGTAGGAGAAACTGCCTGCCATAGTCATATGTGAAATACAACTGTATAAAGGCATTGTGGCGCACAGTGTTGCCAGCTTAGCGACTTTTCAGACCCCCTTGATGATTTTTTTTGTAGCAACAATTCTCAGGACTTTTGGACAAACCTTAGCAACCTTCCAAATGTGGCCAGTACTGTCCTGTAAGTGTGAGGTCTTGCTTTCCCGGTACAGTTCCTCACCTCCCGCTCTGGTCAGTGAGCGCTCCTCCGGCTGAAAGGAGCAGCAGCACATTCCTGTGACCGCACGGTAGCTGACATTGATGTGAATGAGCTGCACATGTGCAAACGGTGTTGCCACGGACCAAACACATGCCTGCTTCTCCTTTGCTTAAAATAAAACATTTAATTTGACCATTTCTTCTTTTTTCTTATTGATTTAATTTTTCTTCTGATGCACTTATTACCCACTGTTACAGTCTGATAGAAAATATGTAACGTAATTGATAACGTTTTATATTGGACATGTGAGGGAGGGACACGCAGAATGCAAATACGATGTATTTATGTCATCGATATGCAAATATACGCTTGACGTCATATAGTGATATTTGGCGACTTTTCAAGCAGACTTTAGCTACTTTCCATTAAAAAAAAGGTGGCAACAATGGCTTCGATGTGCTCTCTCACAACAAAAGCTGAGTCCTGTGTCATGAATGAAGAAAAGTGTGAATGTTTAATGTTTTTTTTTTAATGTTAAGCAACTTTTTACATTTTAAATTACAAGATATAAGTGTTTAAATAGCAATCAATTAACATGCAAAATTTCAGATTTGTTTTATTTATTGTTATGGTAATTCTTCTTAAAGAACAAGTAGTCTGATGTCTTGTATTCATTATGAAGCTATAATTTTAAATACACATTAAAAAAAAAAAATTTATTTAGATTTTTCAAAGACACAACATTTTTGTACATAATATCATTATCGGATCAGTATTGTCGATACCAGCCTGAATGATCCTTGGTATCGGATCGGAAAGGAAATCAGTGGTATCGCACATCACTAGAACATCAGGCAAATTAGAAATGCTAAATTTCCCTTAATTGTGACTGTGAATGGACTTGCTTTGTTAAAACTGATGTTTTGCCCCTCTTTTAGAACAGAATCATTACTTAAGTGAGCTTGACAATAAATGGCCAATGGTTTAATGATCTCAAAATCAATCATGAGTTAACACTACTGTAATTAGTTAGATCAATCAAAAGCGAATCGGCATAATGTGGCAATGAATTAGGTCACATTTCCTTATGCATACTTAAAATAGACAAATAACAGTCAGAGGTCTGACCGCAGTCAGGGTAGACTGCCTGTTAATAATGAAAGTAGGCCGGCACCTGGGCTACAGATAGCAGTGGCCTGTTTGATGCTTGATCAACTGGCTAAATTATTTAATTTGTGCGACATATATTCAGAAATGTTGGCTTTTGCTATTACTGCGTAGACATAAAGAGACACATAGAAAATACCTGTATGAAATATAAAGTCAAGAGAAATCTTTTCAGAAATCCCCGAAAAACACATTGTACTAAATACACTCTGTTGTACAGACAAATGTGGGGCTCAGTCAGTGAGGTGAATATAAATACTAAATAAATCAGTCAATAAAACTAATTTGTTAGTTAACACAAATAATGGTTTGGAGTCAATTTGTTACCACATTTCTTTATATATCCACTCTTTATATGTATACATACATGTACTCATTGTGTACGGACATACAACTTGCCTAAGTTTACATCTAGATTACAAATACTTTACATATACATATATGTATATATTTTACAATACAGATACCAATATGTTATAAATTTTTATGTGGTATATTGTACATTTATTATTTTGTTGTTGATATTTTATGCTTTTGTAGTATTTTTTTTTGCTGCTCTTAACTTTGTTCTGTCCACTTTCTGCCATGACAAAGCAAATTTCTGACTTTTGGGAATAGTAAAGGTTTATCATATTTTTGCATAAATAATGATTTTGCACAAGATAATACAATTGCACATTATAAAGATATTTAATGTGATGGTAATAATAAGCACACAATAAGAAACTGCACATCTGAGTTGCAGCTATAGGGTATAAAACTCTTTCACATATGGTGTAGCCTTATGCCTCAAATTCCATTACATGGAACCAATGTTTCAAAACAGAGTAAGACATGAAAATATGTATATATATGTCGTCCCAATGTCAATTAAATGGAATTTACTATGTATAAAATATGGTACCACTTTATTTGGATCCTGTTACATAACACTGACACAACCACACCATTAAATATTTGTCTGCTCTTGTATTACCCATACATGAAATACTCATGATTCTTTTTTTACGGTTTATTTTACTTGCCAGTTTAATGTCATGACATTAGATACTAGAGTATCTGTTATGACGATACCCAGTAATGCTATATTAAATGATATGCATTGCTATATTAAAAAATAAGTCACATTAATGACAGCGTGTGACATCTGTCAGGACATTTTTATGTCAGTTTATGTTACAATGTGTCACTAAGCATATTAACCCTTTTTAGGCCATAAGCTGTTCATGAATGATCTTTTCTTTCTGAATGTGTTGTTTAATGGTAATGCACATCACAAAATCCGTGGTAGTTTTACTGATGCGGGCTATGCAGGCACATAAGTGGTAGAAAATTCAACAGCTTCAGTTTTATGTTACCAAATCATACGTTTGTAATCAGTTTTCAGTCACTGATCATTCAGAAACAGTCAGAAAACTTAATTGTTCTCTCGGGGTGATGCTACAACTGCAGAGTCACACAGGTACACAGAGACAAGTACAATAGAAAATATAGAACAAAGCCAAAATAAAACAGAAAAATACTTAGTATTGCTTAGTACTAACACTATACGTCATACACAAAATAAATAAATAAATAAGTTTGTCCTGATATGTACAGATTCATAGAGACCCTTGAGGTAATGCCTTGCCCACCTGCCTAGTCTCGGCCTGCAGAATAGGGCTCTTCTCTGTGTTAAGAATAAATGAGCCATCCTATATATTAAGGGATGTTAAAGCACATATGAGCTTCACAGATATCAATCTACATACTGAGGAGAAAGTACAGCTGATAAAACCCAAGAATCTCAAGAAATGTCTGAAACCATTCCTTTATTCTGTACTCTGATGGCGGGATTCAGCAGTGAACGCATCGCGGATGCAGCTGATGGTGGTAATGGTTCAGTAAATCTATATTTAGTTCTTACTCTTAAACACTCACAAAGATAGTAAAACCTGTTGTGTGTTTGTGCTCGTGCTTTTCCTCCTTCACACATTTAAGAGCGCACATTTCCTCAGTTCTCACTCTCTCTGAATGTCTTCGGGCACGTGAATGAAAATGGGTTTCCTCTTTTTTCTATAACAGTTTTATGCACATTTAAGTTCTTGATCAGGTTTTTTTTCTGCCATTTGGATCAAGCATCTGGCCTTGAACTGTCCGCACACCGCGGGTGACTAGTAGTGTGAAGAGTTTCGTACCGTGACTTTCTTTCCCAGCGTAGGTGTATGTGTGTGTGCATGCTCATTGCATTGCAGTCTTCAAGGCCATTGCTCAGCATCTTCTCTTCTCCGCTGGAGGACCTGCCCTCACCTCTGCTTCAGGGTTTGAAGGACTTTGTGGACATGGCTGGTAGAGGTGTTGAGTATCCCTCAGTGTTCGTGGTGGACAGCCGCGCTGGAATACCTCCACTGCCCCCCAAGCCGGGCCGGATGCTGGCCCAAACTCAGAGAAGGAGAGTGATCCAGACCATGCTTTTCTTGCTGGTTTCCATGGCTCTGTTCGGCGTGGTTGTGGAGGCTTGTTTCATCTACTACCTCTACAACAACCAGCCAAACTCAGTAAGTTCCAGCCTGGCCTGTCAGTTCATTCAAAGCCACTTCTCCTCTTCTCTCTGTCTGACTTGCAGCAACTTATTTCAAATTATCTTGCTCAAAAATCAACTTTCACGCTTAAGCCTCTGCAGGTAGCACAACATCTGAGAGGGTCTAATCTATGAAGTGGTTTAGGGTTGTGAAACAGTTTCCTTTTTCACACATGGGAAATAAATAAAGGTAACATGTTAAAGTGGATTTAGTTTGCTTTGAAGGTGAATTAAATCGAAACCTGAACTTTCATACACTGGTCCTTTGCATGATGCAGTAAAAGAAGAAATCTCCCCCTTCTTTTCTTCTTTTACTCTATATACAAAGATATATCGGATATATATGATAGATAAAATCACACAGACGAATATATATATATATATAGATACACGTATATATATCAATTATCTATCATGTATGTATATAAATTATATACAAAATGTAATTAATTGGTCACTCTATAAATGGTCCTATGTTTTGTTGTGCTTTTAAACTGTCTTCAGGAAAAAATATTGAACATTAAAAATATATAAATACTAAAAGAAAGAGTTTAAGAAAAATAAGAAGAAAAATAATAATATAAATCATCACTTAATAATGAGCGTGAAATGTATTCATCTTATGTATAACAAATATGTCAGAGTGTTTTTTGGAAAAATACATATTAACCAATGGAATTGTTTGGCTTAGAAGCTGAGTATATATCGAATAACTTTTAAGAGCTGATTTTACTCTTGGATGACCAAATGGAAACATGTAGCATGATTAAATTCAGCAGTACAATTAAACATTGTGCCGTGATGTCGCTCGGAAGGATGAGGTTATTGGCAGGTTTGGTCAGACTCCACCTCTTTCTTGAAGCCCCCATGAGCTGCATTTCCTCTCTGAAACTTGCAGAGTGAAACTGACCGAGAGCAGCTAAACTCAGCCTGCCAGTGTGGCCTGTTTGGTCTTGCAGATGACCTGCTTAGCAAGAGTCTTTTTCACACATGCACAATATTCTCTGTATGTTTACCAAACCTGAAGCTGAGACCTGAACATCCTTCATTCAAGTGTGTTGCACATCAGAATCATAATTAGACAGCCATATTTGTCCTGAAGGAAGGTGCTTATGCTATTACTGCTCAGACACAGAGACAAGAACAATTTATATAAATATATACATGTACATTAGATAAATTAGATTATTCAGAAAATAAAATTTTTTAACCCAATTAACGCTTTATGTCATTTTCCCGTTCAAAGTTTTGAAGAACCAGCCAGATATCTGAGTCCCAGATCACTGCTGCGTGAGCAGCCAGAGAGCGCAGTTCAGTTCAGAACTGGAAGAAAAAAATGGCTGATAAATGATGTCTTGGGAATGTTTTGCCGATTCTGACTCTGAAGGGGAATCGTTACTAACTCTGTCATTGTTATGAACGTAAGAATTTAAATAAAACCTGGAAGTTATTTTCTTGCAGTACTTTAGTGAACATAGGGATATCCTTCACTCAAGTCACTTTATAACCGAGCCAGGCTAGAATTAACACAAAGATATCGATATCGAATTGAATCGGATCAAGAATGGAATTGGATCATGACCTTGTGGATCGGAATCGGATTGATTCAGGAAATTCGTAACAATATTTAACACAATATTATTAACAGCACTTTTCACAGCACTGCTTTATGGTTTAGTAGTTACATTGTTCTGTGCCACATGTTGCAATGCCTTTATATATGATACTGATGATCAGTGATACTGACATGTCAGTGATATTTATTTGTATGTTTCTAAACAGAATCATTCAAGTTTTTCACAGAAAACCCCAGAAACTTCAGGGACTGAAGCAAGAAAAGGTATCTCTCTATATTTTGTTTTGCCCTCATTTGTTGTAGTCATTATTGGACACATTGTGTAAAATCTCTGAAAGCCTCCTCGGATATTCTTAATACATTCAGGGAATGTCGTTTCTGTGCTCGATAACACATGAGTCTTGTATGTTCCTTACATTCTGAGATGGAATTTAAATTTTAGATGGATTTAAAATTTATTTAATGAGCCTTTACTATGAGACAAATGCTTCATTGACAAAAGTGTACTGGAAATGCCTCATAAATGTGTTATGGTGTTATGCTGTATTCCAGTCTGGAGATTTTATGGCCCAAACTGGTTGAAAAGAGCAAAAAATGAGATTATAGCTTCTATATCTCAGAAACAAACACAAGATGAAATGCTACACTTTTGTACAGTACCTCCATGGTCAAATGACATTTTTTCCTGAAAGTATTAAGAAAATGTAAAGTAAAGCAAGAACATTTCGGGATTTAAGTGCTATGTATACTTGCCCCCCTCTTGTTTTTTTATATTGGTCACATTTAAGTTTTAATCTGAAGGGCAATCTGAGTTAAAACAATTAAAAATAATTCGCTTTGTAAAAAAAAGTAAAAAAAAACTTAGTTTTTCAATATAAATTCCAGAAGACATGGGAAACAAAGTCATATCAAAAGCTCCAATTAACCTCAGTGTGAGCACCTGTGCATCTCCAAAAGCCCCTTTGGAAAAAAACAAAAACACAATTAAACATCAATGGAACTGATTCAAGATTCAAGATTCAAAGCGTTTATTGTCAAGTGTAGAAAGAAATTGCATTTCTCTGTGCTATGAAACTCTTTCTTTGCTGTCCACAGACATATGCCGAGTTAAAGTGAATAGTAAAGTAAGATAAAAATGAAAGACTAACATTAAAAATATATAAATACTAAAAGAAAGATTTTAAGAAAAATAAATAAAAGAATATAATAATAAAAGAAAGATTTTAAGAAAAATAAATGAAATAAAAATAATAATATAAATAATAAAATAAAGGATAAGTAAAGACTAAGTGTGTGCTGATGTGAAACAAATATAAATTGTGCAATTAGAGTGAAGGTGTGAGGTCGGTCATCTGTTCAGGAGTCTGATGGAAGTGGGGAAGAAGGAGTTTTTGAGTCGGGAGACCTCGCTTGGCCATAATTAAACCCCAGAGCAGCAAAATGAAAATCAGTGTAAACCAAAAGCAACGTTAAGGCTTCCATTAATGCCCCCCTTGAGATTTAGAATAATTTTAGAAGACAGGGGTTCCATTACATCTCGACTAAAGTTAACACAGCGGGTCACAAACTGAACATAAAAACAGGCAACGTTGGTGACAGTGAGATGGTGTGAGGAACCATTTAAGGCCTCAGCAACTTGCCATCATTGATAGAACCATCTGGCAGGATACATAAAGTGCAATTGGGTTTCACTGCAAGATGATGACCCAAAGCATGAGAGCAAGTCCTCTGTTGAATGGTTCAAAAGAAATAGAAGTCAGGTTTTGGTCTAACCCTACTGAGATGTTGTGGCAGGTCCCTAAACAGGCAATTCACATACAAAATCCCACCAGTGTGTCGGGATTGCAGCAATTTATCAAGAAGAATGGGGCAAGACTTCATAGTGGTGCGAAAATCTAATCTACAACTGCAAAAAGTGTATGGTTGGCTGCTAAAGGTGCCACAGCCAGTGGTTACTTTTAATGCGGCCATGACGGTTCCCCGTGGGGGAGATAGGTGTTGCAAAATATATTTGATTTCAATGAATGAAACAATTACTTCTTCCTCACATTCTCCTCTTCTTAGATTAAACTTTGTATGAAGATGTGAAACTGTTTAGTTTGACAAATATATCAAAATGGAGGAATACACGAGGAGGCACTCTGACATGTAAACATACAGACAAATATATTACGTAGTATTTTCTTTTTGTGATGTTTTCTCTATTGAAATGATCCCATTATGTCGTGGTTAAGGTGGAAAACCCATGGCAGTATCTACACCTCCTCCAAACAGAAGGGATTCTCTATTTCCAAAGCCTACAAAGCCTATAGCACACCTGGCAGGTGAGGTTGACATTTGTATTTTTTTTTTTACATCACAAAATATTTGTTCCTTCTCAGAACTCTGCTGGACTCTTTGTCTTTGTCTAAGTTATTAAGTCTTCCTTTCTTGCTTTCTCGTTGTTGATTATGAAGCTGGCAGCGGGAGACCTGAGGCGAATGGGATCATGCCTTGGGCCAATGTAGATGAAGGCCCTCATGGACTGGAGTATGAAGAAGGAAAGCTTATAGTCCAGATATCTGGCCACTACTACATCTACTCCAAACTCTGCTTCACAGCAGATGAAAACCAGTTTGAATACTTCGTGATGAGGAGAACACCACTCTACACAGGCGATGAACCAATCAAGCTCCTTCGTTACCGCTACAATGGAACCCCCCGCAAATCGTATCATATGTCAGCTCTCATGAGGGACAGCTACATGGGCGGCTTGTTTGAACTGGTCAGGGGGGATGCTGTGTTTGTTTGGGTGAGAAACGGCACCGTCCGTCTGCAGACCACGGCAGATAACTTTTTTGGCATGTTCATGGTGTAGCCGAAATTACCTTCAGAATTCAGGAAAATGACCTCGGGCTATAAATTTCTACTTTTAAACTTGAATGATGAAGGAACTTAAGTGTTGCTTGACATATGAAAGGTGCAATAGGCTCATTTCACAGGACCGCTGTTGTAAACTGTTGTGAGTTTCTTCTTAAGAAGCCTGGAGACGCTTTTTAGATGTTCGGTGCAGAAGTTTCTCTTTATTCAGATCCTCGCTGCTCGGCCCTGCAGGCTTGAAAAGTCATCTGAAGTACAGTGTTACATTGTAGCCTATATACTTTTGGGGGCGGGGCTTATCTAGAGACAGTGACAACCCCAAACAAAGCAGGAGAAAACGAGGGATGAAGCCTGGAAGCCTGAACCATTAACAGCGGTTCTTATTCAATCAGCACACACTGGGCAGACCACTGCAAACAAAGCCATACAAACAAAGCTGAATCGTTCTGTAGTCCGGCTCATTTGACTTACAATAAGCAGACAGGAACTGTGAGGAACCTCTTTGTTACAACGTTTGCTTGATATAATTATAAGTCTGATGTAATTACTTTTACTGCACCTTAGGTTTTGACAGAGCATAAAATCAGATTATTTTAAACAGTTTCTTAAATGTGTAATCCTTCACCGCCATCCAGGAAACAGAGCGGAAAAATTTACATTTCTATTTCAGAATCAAGCTTGACATATTAGTGATGTGCACAGGTGTTGTTCTCTGTATTTTTTACTGATGGAGATTCAGGAGGGC
The DNA here is from genome assembly GCA_037577295.1 of Ladigesia roloffi. Classification (NCBI taxonomy): domain Eukaryota; kingdom Metazoa; phylum Chordata; class Actinopteri; order Characiformes; family Alestidae; genus Ladigesia; species Ladigesia roloffi. The sequence continues at coordinate 4,920 of JBBKCR010177195.1, read as the reverse complement.
TTATATATTGTGATGTTTACAGTTGGGTGCTAGCATCGTCATGGAGACCCTTTTCAGAGGTGTGTACGTTCTCACCAGCTGCAGAGACCTCTTGTCTTGTTAGCAATAAAACAGCCACTGTCTCGTTAACATCAAATGTACAGTAGTGATATATTTAAGTAAAACTGCCACACCGCCACAAAAACACCACACAAGTCCTGTTAAAACATATCATTTGTTTTTTACTGAACTGCTGGTCAGTGTGTTTTCTCATGTTGAAAGTACTGGAGTATCCACGCGCATCCTGAATATTTAAAGTGTGATTATTTTCACATCTGTTCAGTCTGTTTCCAGAATTTTCCCACCTCAGCCTCACTTTGGATTTCAAGATGGAAGTCCTGTGAGGCAATATGAAGTGTGGCACTTGTATATAATTCTTTTTTATACCAAGAAACAAATTTCAGCCAAATGTACAGTCTTTCTTTTGGCCTTTTGTCACATTTTACTTGAAAATGATACTTTAATTTGTACGTTTTTCACACTGACCATCTCCATTTTCTCTCTAGCGTGCACCCATGTAGTCCTACGAGATTTTGGGTTAGACACATGGCTCTCAGAATGTTTTTTTCTTTGACCTTTCTTATTTAGTTCATCCACTGAAGTTCTTTTTTGGTCTGTTATTTTCCAAAAAAAACTTTTTTTTCACCTTTTGGAAAGCCATGTGGATGGCACACAGTAAACTATACGTTCTTGTGTGTGTGTAGAAGCTTCACTGAAGCAGAAGTTACACAGATGTCGTCACAAACCAAGTAACACAAGCTAATCAAAATCGTTCATATTGTATATACGATATGGAAAACTCAATAGTATCATTTGTTCACATTATTTAAAATTAAGACCTGATCTCACTTTCTTAATTTATTTTGTCACCACAGAAAGCCACTTTGCCACATGAATGTATTTTGCACAGTGTTACTCATAGTACCCACCCTATATAATAAAAACAGTATTCTTTTAGTGTGAGATTTCTTAGATTGTTCAGAGACATTTTATTTTCATAGATTTTTATGGACCTTTTATTTGCGTAGAATTTTTAATAGACATTTTCAAAGTTTCTGTAATGCGTGATGAAGTTTGTGTACAAATATTGTTATTTAATTCATTTTTGTCTTGTTTATTTTAATAAACATTTAAATGTAGACCATCTGCCTGTATTTCAGCTGTTGACACTTTACAGTAAATGCTGCTGGGGCTCGGATATGGTGAGGACAATTCCCCCCAAAGGGCTGCATGCACGCTGCAAGGCTGCGGTTTGGCTCACACTGCTGGCCTACAGGCGAAAGTGAGTCAGTGACTGACACTCCGGATGTGCCATTGTGGTCTTTTGGTGTTTCTTATCACACAGGTTTATCTTCTGCTCCCTGCCTGTAGCGTGCAGCCTGTGAGGGTCTTGGCCATGAGCTCCCACACTTCGGCAGGTCCAGACTCCCCCTCAGCCTATCAGCTCACACACAGGCAGACGCGTACGGTGCGCCGAAATCAGGCCTCGTCTCAGGTTTACACGGTAAACACAGTTCGTGTTTGGATTTCCTTTCATCTGCCGTGTTCTAAGAAGTGTCTGAGAGCTCGCCCACGCTGCAGGCCTGCTCGGAGCCCAGCCGCGAACCTTCAGCGCAAAGGGGACAGGAAGTAGGGGGTGGAGGAAGAGGTCTACAACAGAACAGGTATCTCACACTCGTTTTTTTTCGCTGACTCAGCCGCTCAGGAAACTTCCCTCAAACGCCCCTGGAACGTTCCAGCTCGAGCTGCAGCACAGAAATGCAGATGCACTGATGTCTCTATTAATCCTGAAGGACCTCATTACAGCCGCATGCTTTCACACACAGCTCGCTCAATCAACCTCAATGCTATTTTACTACTTTAGACTCAAACAGAGCATCATTTACAGCATTTAACCTGTTTAAGTATCAAAACCCCCCAATAGCTCATAAAATTCGACTGTATTTAAAGTTTATTGACAGTGGTGGTGAATGGAACCAGACATCCAAAGCATATAATGCTTCTATGCCCTGTTATTGTTTTACATGCCCTATATTGTTTTGTTGATTAACACGTCATCCGTCTCACTAATTTACATTAATGGCGCAAAATAAGATCAAACAGCTCATTTTAACATGATTATGGTGTCAGTTGCCACCTCTTAAAACATCTGAGTGCAAGACTTTTGAGACACAACCATAGATTGGGATTAGCAAATATGTCTGAAGGTTTTCGAAACAGGCACAATAAGTACATTACCAAAATATCTCGAAATTAGCATTTAGGATTCTGTTTACACACAATAATAAGATTCAGAGTATACGTTTCCCCACAAGTCTCATTGTAACAGTGTATTGTTAGATAATAACACTTATATCAAGAAATCATGCTCACTGTTGCACATCCCACTGACCCAAGAGGCTAACATCTTTATGAAATATTTCTACACATATTAGTGCACAATCACCTGTTTGTTAGCTGTAAATAAATGTGAAAATAATACATTTATAATTAAATTTATAAATAAAACAAAATTCAGGCTTCCAATTGATTCACTGTCAACCTTTGCACGATGTTACATGACCTTTTAAATTTGCTCAGGGTGTCGTAATAAAACCGAGTAATAAACCACCAACGCACGATCTAAAGGTAAGGAAAGCCAAAGGAAGAGAAAATCATAAACCATAAACACTGCTTGTAATTTGTCTAAAATGAGAAAGAAATGGAAAATAGGGATGAGAGTTTAAAGTCACAGGGAGATCTAGAACCATTTCTGGAAAAAAAACCTGTTTATAGATTTACCAGTTATGCATAACGAGACAACGACATGAGTGTCAAGGGCCTAAAGGTAGATTTTGCTAAGACAGTGGCCCACAAACATTACTCACCACACTATATGGACAAAAGTACAGGGACACACATCTTAATTAGTTTTAATTTAACTTTTACATGAACAGACTACAGCACACAGTGCAAACAGCACAAAATACCTTCTCTGCATTTAACCCATTCACCAAGAGAAGCAGCGGGCAGGCACCTAGGGGGGCAGTGTGTAGAGATTGTAACTTGTTCAAGTTAACATCAATGGTGGCCGCTAGCAGCCTTGGGATTCAAACCAACAACCTCCTGACCAGCAGACCTCTAGCTGAGCCTAATTATTGAAGTTATCTATTCCAGCATGACTGTGCCACAGTGCACAAACCGAGCTCCATAAAGTGGCTGGATGATTTTGGTGTGGAAGAACTTGATTGGCCCGGACAGAGCACCGACCTCAACACCGTCCAACACCTTTGGGCTGAAGTGGAACGGAGATTGTGAGCCAAGCCTTCTCATCCTGGCATCTACAGAATAGATGCTCTACAGTATGGCCGGGAGCATTAGCATTAATCGTGATCTCATCACAGAAACTGAAGCATTAAACACACACACACACACACACACTCACACACACACACACACACCACCAACACCCTTCTCCCCTCCCTCACCCTACCCCCTTGGGCAACTCAGATCATCTGTTAATCATCATCATTTACACATTCTGTAAATCACTACAATCTTTTTCATACTGTTGCTACAAATTGCACAATCATATTTAATGCTGTCTTGCATTTTTTTGCATGCGTAAACATGTTCTGTGCAGCTAGAATACAATATCGATCAAAATACAGTATTTATTCTCAATGTAGCCATTGTCAGTTGCACCGAACGTTGTCTTGTCTTTTCTTGTTAAGTTGTTTGCTGCTCTTGTTTGCACTTGTGTTTTTCTTCTGTGCTGTTTGGTTCCGCCCTTGTGTTGCACCGCGGTCCTGGAGGAACGTTGTTTTATTTTTACTATGTACTCTGAGTATATGGTAGAAATGACAATAACCCTACTTGACTTGACTTGAAATCAGTCACTGAAGTCAACAACATGACACCAGAGGCAGATCAAGTGCTGTGGTCTGAGTAAATAAACATGACAATCAAAGTATTGGAGCACCCGCCCACCTAAAAGTCTCTGTAAAACCTTGTGGAGGATTCCACTAAATATCATGCAGGCAGGGCAGACGCTGAAAATAATGGTCCTGAATGAAAAGAGGCCCCTTATATTGTGCGCAGACCACGGCACACACTGCGAAATTCTGCAGGAACGCATCCACCAAGTAAAGCAGCGGGCAAGGTGGTACAGGGGAAGCAGTGTGTTCAGTCCTGGGAGTTGAAGTCACAATATTCTGGTGAAGGCTTTGAAATGGGCTTCAGCATCTCCGGACTTACATACTGAGGGCACCATTTGTGCCTGCTACATGACATATGAATATTTCTCACTTGGGTGGAAAAGTGGAAAAGAAAGAATAGAAAGACTGTGGATGTGCTCTTAGCCACAAAGTGGTTGTACTAAATACTGACAAGGTACCCAAGTTTACACAAATGCAATTTAAATTCAGTAAAAAAACAATAGCTGTGTGAAGTCACACCTGCTCCAGGGTGCAGTGATGTTGCACAAAGATCACCTATGAGTCATTAAGGTTAACTTTAATTGGTATTTCCTCAGGATCGTCAGTCACTGAAATCAACCAGAGGCTGTTTGTAGACACAACACAACCCAAACTCTCAGGACTCAAGTTGGACTTGCACCCCAGAGACTTTAAACTGAACACAGAGCCCATTGGGTTAACGTTCAACTCGGACTTGCACCCCAGAGTCTCCAAGCACTCTGGGAATGAGTATTATTTAGTCTCAAGTCTCTGATGTTTGAGTCTGAGTTTGAGCCTCTGGTCTCTAATGCCAGTGTCTGAGATGAGTCTTGAGGTTCTGGGTGTGTCTGAATTGCTGTGGTTTCAGCCTGAGTGGGGTATCGAGTCTCTGAGTCTGTGTCTGAGTGGGGTATCGAGTCTCTGAGTCTGTGTCTGAGTGGGGTAT
>JBBKCR010177178.1:0-14717 GCA_037577295.1 Ladigesia roloffi | reverse complement strand
CAACAATAATAATAATAATAATAATACAGCTACTTCTACTATCACTACTACTACTACTACTAATAATAATAATAATAATAATAATAATAATAATAATAATAATAATAATACAACACAACACAAATAAATACATATTTTGAAAAACAATACAAATTGTCATCATTTTGTTCTCGTAATTGTCCAGGCATTTATAAGTAATTAACTTATAAGTAGTTAATGATTAGTAGTTAACGATGAGTAGGAGTGTAACCGAACACTTGCTGTAATTTATAACCTCATCCCTACCGAGTATTACCATTTTAGGTCCAAAAATTGGACATAAGGTCCTGAGTTGACACCCTCTGAACCAGTTTTTTTTTTGGTGAAACAGTTTTGACCTCGAATTAAACTAATTTCAATGTGTTGCTACAGTACAGCAGACCACATTTAGCCATGACCACATTTTCTAAACAAATGAACATAAACTTAAATAATGGGATTTTATTTTGAAATCAATTACCCCCAGGACCCGGACCTGTACAGATTCTGCGATTTGTTCATCATATCTACCGCAAATTTTCCGTTGGCGAATATTTGGAGATCAATGAAACACCGGCGCAAATCCTGCGATTTGTATAGACTGCGCCTGGTGACTGTTCTCTTCGGGATGATGTAGAGATCGGTAAAAGTGCGACATTCTGCGGAACGTTGCTCGGGAGGAAGCGTTTTAGCAACGGCAGCGCAGAGACCTACATTTAAAGGTTTTAATGTTATTTTGGACAAAAGGATGGCTGTGGCGAGTCCGGAGGAAGCTTAAATTAAACTTTTTGATTCTTAGAATAGACGTGAAATCTGCACTGGACAAAAATGACTGAAAAATCGTCAAAGATGGCTAGTTTCCTTGCCCAGAATGGGCGGAAACACATGTAGCCATGGTGCTAAGCTAGCTAGCCAGATTATAGTCTTTAGGCAGGACCTTTAATTTAAAAAAATACAGGGCATTTTATTTAATACCGGCACCTCACTGTTCAGAGGGTGTCCGTGATACAGAAACGTAACTCAATAACGAGGATTTGTTTGCAAATTGAAGGAATTAGGAATTCGGCAGAATTAGCTGTGGCTTGACTGTAAACACACAGCAGTGAAAAGTGTAGGAGGAGGAAGGGTTAGGTAAACCAGAATCTCCTCACCTACACCAGCCACCAACAAAATTAAATTAAACCAAACTGGATAAAACGTTGGATCTGGTCGGGCTGAAATCGGGGTCGGCAGGAGTGCTGACCCCTCAGAAGAAGATGAAGAAGCGTAAGGAACTAAATGCCTTGATAGGACTTGGAGACAGCAAGAGGAAGAAGCAGAAGAAGGGCTCTGGACACCGGCTTCTGAGAACCGAACCGCCTGGCTCGGAGTCGGAGTCCAGCTCGGAGGATGATGAGTTCACCAGCCTCAGCAGTGTGGGCACCTTCAGAAAGTGAGTAGGCTGTGACAAAATTATTTTTTTTAAATCTCTGTCCTCAGGACATAATCCTCTGCAACTTTGATGTTTTTCTTACTCTGAAATCACCCGAAGTGCTTTTCAATGCTTCTTTCAGTTTATATTGTCGTTCAGTCAACGAGATGTTAACTGGGAGGCAGCTGGAAACACTACGAAATCTTGTGGGAAGCTTTTATAGTTGCAAAGGGGGACCAACTGTCATATTAATATTTATGTATTTGAATGCAATGTCACTGGAGTCAATTTTGGTGTAATGGTCAGACGACCCAGTAGGCTACCGTATACTGTATGTGGTGTTGACAATTGTAAAATAGTGGTAAAACCAAGTTTTCTGTTTGTGCTGTTTTGCCTTACAGTTCCTTTCAAGTACCACAGAGAGACTTTCAAAATGTGTTTTAAGCTGAAAGATGTACAAAAACGATAGTAACACTGTCTAAGGTGTCAGTGAGTATGTTCCTAATATAGCTTTCTGTCAAGTAACCTTTAAATATAACAAAAGTGCCTCAGATATTTGGTTCCTATTACTACCACTGTGGAGTTTGGCTGGAATTTTGAATTTCAGGCTCTTTCCAGAACTTGTATAAGATAAACAGTGTTGTCATTGATAATGCCATGTTTAGGACTTATGATTTTACTGACGAATTCACAATAATACGTCTCTGACTCTTGTGTTCTTTCTTACCAGTGACCCATTTTGTTTGTTTTTCCCCCACTTAAACCTTCTTAAAATCGTCTGGATTAAATATTTTAGGGAAACTTGAAAGCCTGAAGTGGTTGTGAACTCCGGGGTTGGAGCTTGAAAAGGCATTGTTTGACTGTACTTGTGTTGTTGTTGTTGTTGTTGTTGTTGGGGTTTTTTTGGGGGTGGGGGGATATTTTAGGTGTTTTCACGTTTTCTAGATTTTCTGCTATATTTAGTCTCGTCTAGCTCTGCCTAGAAGGTACAACTTGAACATGTGCTTCCTCCAAGTCACATGAAGGGAGTCACTGCACCTTTTTGAAGAAGTGCAATTTATTGGACAGCACGTATGTAGGAGAACATGGTCATGTTACATCAACTAACAGATGCCCATGCTGGCTACCATCACTCTGAATGGTGCGAGAGAGCGTGAGGCCACCCGGGGAGGGCAAGTCTAGTGGTGCTGTCTCAGATAGATTAAGTTCCAGTTCAGACAGTTTCGCCCCTCAGGAGGCTGCTCATGCTATTGCGGATTGTATTATTGAAATTTAACATGTCTGTCATATATTATAATTTTTTGCAGAAACTACACCCAATGCTGCACCATCTGCTACCCCTTGTGTGTGTTTATCATTTTGGCTGCTTGTGTCATGGCCTGTGCGGGTCTGATATGGATGCAAATAGCACTTAAAGAAGACCTGGATTCTCTCAAAGAGCAGCTGCGCACCAGTAAGTTTCCACAAAATATTAAAGCGTGATTTATTTAATAAGTAATCCACATTTTCCTCATTGCTTCTTATTGATTTACGTCAAGTTCATTTTTGATACAAAATGAAGGCGTCACCTTGAAACTACACAGTTGTGACTATGACAGCAATGTCCTTAGTTCTATCTCTCGTCTTGCAGACATTTACGATTATGATTTCTTATTGCGTAACCATCCTGATTAAAGTCTGCATTTACAATGCCTGGGTCACTGTAAGCCTTTCAAGGATGTTATGTTTGTGTTAACAGTGGAATCGAGTCAGAAGGCTTCCTCACATGAAATACCAAAGCTTAGTGAGGAGCTGAAGGCCAAACAGCGGATGCTGGAAAACTTGGAGAGCGGAGACAAGGGCATGAATAAGCTCTGGTCCAATCTCACAGAAATCAACAAAAAGGTACACCCACCACCAATATTACATTTAAACTGAATAGCTGCCTTGATTCTGTTGTATTTGTCATGTCCCCCTGTTCTGCCCCTACATACATACATACATACATATATACATAGATACATACATACATACATACATACATACATACATACATACATATATACATACATACATACATACATACATACATACATACATACATACATATATATATACACACATAGTGCTTCTTTCTTCTGTTCTATGTATTTGGCACTTTTAATAGTTTCAGGTTAACTAAGGGTGAAAAATATACAATGAGACATAATAACTAAACCTGTCTAAAGAAAAATACAGTTTTTAAATTATTATTTATTGGTGGTTAAATATTATCCAGCACCAAATTCATCCCCCTCCCCCTTAGTTACTCAGGAAATTAACCCAATTTAGCTGATAATTAGGATCAACTAGACCAGGCACTCCCAGGTTGGAATACTTCCAGTCCTGTTGAATATTAAATAGCACTGGAATAGAACATGCCATGTGAATCCATGTGATTTGTTGCTGAAAGATTGCTGTACAAACTGCCTCTGAATGCCCAAATTCGACCAAATCGAGTGGCCTAGTGAACATTCTGAGTTGAACTGTGTTGAGATGCTGTATCAGGACCTCACACAGGAAGTCATTCATAAAAAAATGCTCTGTTGAAGCTGAATTGAATCAGTTAAACATGATGATTTATGATTACTATTATGCAATGTGTGTATTAGTATTATGGGATTAGAGTCTTCTAAATGCAGCCTTATATAAAATTAGTTTTATTTTACAGTTGTACTCTTGCCCCTTTTATTAATAAGGCTCAGATAGAAGAGCCACAGTCAACTTAAGTGCTGAATAGTGTGAGCTAGAATTCGTATACATATAAGATAATAATAAGAGATCCATATTTTGGCCTGTGAAATGTTTAGGCTTCACAAAAGGAGCTCAGGTGAAAATTGACCCACCGTCATGAGACAGATCAGTTGGATTGAAATACATTTTAATTAACAGGCCCTGGTGGTCTTCACTGAATTGGTTATCCTGCATTTGTTCTGTGTGTCTAGAGCCCATATTCTTTTTTTCTTGTTTCGTACTTACATTTGAGACCAAAAATATCTAATAAATCCTTAAACAGATTGTTTTGTCTCTCTAAGGCTGACACATGTAAACACACTCAGCTCTGATATTCTGCCTTGTTTAAAAAATTGGTGTAAATGTTTTGGTTTTCCTGACCGCATAAGAAGAGTGAATGTTTTTGTAGCTAACTCTCCACATGTGGATGGGACGTCCTGGGGAGTGAATGGTGCATTTTAAAGCTTGAACAATGTTAATATTCTGCATCAAAGAAATGAGTGTGAACACAGTGGATGTAGAGCTTCGTGCAAGTACTTCCTGTCACCTTAGATGCCAAATTGTTTGCATGCTGTTCAATTGCTTGATTGCCTTGGGCTGCTTCCCACTGAGACGTTTTTTTTTCTTCTTCTCACTGTGTAGATAAGTACATTGGACTCTGCCGTAAACCACCTGAAGGCAAACATTAAATCAGCATCAGATTTGATTACTCTGCCAACAACAGTGGAGGAGCTTCAGAAGGTAAGCCTTTTCTAAGGGCTTGGTCAACAGAAGATCATGGTGATATATAAGCTCAGACAAATATTTTCCCATGGTCAGGAACAATGGGTAGTGATCTTATTTTCTTTGTACTCATAAAAAACATTTCTTCTTACAATTTCTGTTTTTTTTTCCCATCACAGAGTGTTGCTACAATTGGAAGCACACTTACCAGCGTTCAGCATGATGTAAAGATGATCCAGACCTTTATAGAGGACCAGAAGAAAGGAGAAGACCAACCAAAGCCCCAAACGGTAAATATATGCCTTGAGTTTTTAACGTTTTTTTTTATTAAAATGCAATACTGGGCAAAAGAAAGTCTTAGACATCGGGGAAGATTTTATGGACAAATAGTTCATCCTGCATTAAATGCATTAACATGAAACTAAATACTAATAAACTAGTGTTGGCCTGAATAATTCGAGTATTTTGGGATGGTTTGATTAATATTTGTTCATGTTAGTATTTTGTTTGTTTATTTGAATATATGGAAGTTTTATCTTTGGTTAATTCTTTAGACTCCTCAAAAACCTGATCATGTAAATTGTCAGATCAGTTTAAAGCTGATTTAATGAATTGGAGACTCGTGTTGTGCTTCAGTAATCTGATTTTTTAGTGTGCATGCCTTTTACTTTAAATACACTTTTGGACTTCTGCGCGTGGGTAGAAACAGAATCTCATAAAAACGAGTTTCCCAAGACTTCACCTTTATCTCAACAACTGTGAAAGGGGGTCACATGACTATTTTGTTCACTTTGAAAAATACAATTTAAATATAGCAGTTTATCTCCCTGTATGCTGTGTTGTGGTGAGTTAAAGCTGAATACAGAGAGTTCTTTGAGATTACTGAGGGTCTTGTAGATGTTTCTATTGCCAAAAACGACTATTTCTGCCATTCTTAATATGTCTTATCTCTTTATATTGTCCTGTTTTCTCTTAATATTGTCCTGTTATCTCCTATTGTTGCACATGATTATGTGCGTATCATCACAACCACTGTTAAAAAAAAAAAACATTTACTCATAAAGATGGGAGAAATAAAAGTGCAGTTGCCAAAGACCCAGACACACGACTTCCTTACGATTTCTTGACTCACGTCTTTAAAGGAATCAACCAAGCTAAGCTAATGTTGAAGTGGCAAACATAATTTAAAGCAGGGGCCCAGATTTGGTCCTGGAGGGCCAGTGTCACAGTTTGCACAGTTTGGTGGTTCTTTACCTCAAACACACTCACTGAGTTTGAATTAAGTGGGTTTGAGACACCAAACCTCCAGGACCACAGGCCGCACCTGATTTAAAGCCGCATGCTCTAATTTTAGAAGGAAAATCAATTTTGTACTTGTACAAGCCACACCAGATTATAAGACGCATGTGTCTCACATATGTATCAGTAACACACAAATTATGTTGCTTATGTTTTTTTACTGAAAAATGCAAGCACAACATTCCATCATTTACTAACAACCGGTAAAAATATACACGGTATATATACTGCAGCTACCAGGAAAAAGTAATTAATCGCCGCCTTCATCTTCCTTATCTTCATCATGGGCGGGGCTTAGGGGATCGTGCCTGCCCTCGGACTCACTCGGCCCCGCCCTGGGAATATGAGCCATCCGTGATTGGTCTGGAATTTTGAGCATAAACACTCGTCACAGATGCAGCTGAGATGCGCATAAAATATTTCAACCCAAAACGAGCGTATAAAAAAGTCGCCTCCCCAAAAGTCTGTCTGCAAACCTGTGTCTCGTTACGAGGCAAAATGTGTTTGGCACCATGAAGAAAAAATATATAAATTAGCTGCACATGATTATTAGCAGCAGGGTTCATTTTTTGCGGAAAAAAGTAGCGGCTTATAGTTCGTAATTTACGGTATATTGTATTTCATATATTGTATTGTTGCTATTTATTTGTATTTGTTTTCATATTTTATTGTATATTACTGTAAAAAATGCTAAGGCCAATATTTTTAAACAATTTTCTTTTTAGTGATCTAAGACTTTGGACTGTACTTAGTGCTTTTAGTATATTTTAGGTCTTTATTAGTACACACATCAGCAGTTTAGTGTAGTATGGTAAAATGTCAGGATGCACATGGGGGCAGTATTGAGAAGACTCCCCAAAGAAGGATATTTCCATGTATCAGCTTAGTTTCTATTTATTTAGAGTTTATGGAGTTAATCCTGTTCACAAACTCCTCACCAATTCATAAACAAACTGTCATATATATACAAATGTGTTGAAAATCTGTGTATTGTTTATCTGCTGTGTTTAGGACTTTCTACCAGTGGTGGACCATGATGACCAAGACAGAGGCTTGGGTGAAGAGGCACAAAACAAAGATTCTGGTATAAATCGATTTCAGCATGCTTTAGTTATTGCTCTCAAGAATGTGATCAGACCTTTAACAGTGTGTATGTATGTGAAATCTCATGTGCCATCCTGTCATTCCCTAAGGTCCCACACAGTCTTCAGGTTCTAACCCCACTCGCTTTCCACGGTTTCTGAAGAGCCGTGTCAGGAGAGAGAACCCAACACCACAGCACCTAACGTTTCCAGGAGTCAAATCTGTTGAAGGTTATTCATTTTGGTTTGTTAAAATTAGTGTATAAATCTATACAAGTCTCCATAATTCTCAAAATCGTCCTTTTTCTAAGCATGTTTGGGGGAGATAATTCTCTTAGGACCAGTTTCCCAGATGGGAATTAAGTCTAGCCTTGGACTACACAGTTTTCTACATGAGAATTTTCCATTGAAATATGCATATAGTCGAGGAATATTTATAATCCCTGTCTGGGAAACCAGCCCTTGATGTTTATGGGGTCTTAAATTTCATCATATGAATGGCGTATGCTCTTTTTGTGGCTTGTGCTCTTCATAAATGTTGCTTCTTTTCTCCTAGATCTACAGAAGCTCCTGCAAGCTCAGCTGGATTCCACCCCGGGAGGCGTGTCATATGAGGACCTGAGGAAGATCTTTGGATCCGCCACTCCGGACACCCACCTTCTCCAGCCTTACGATGTAGATCGAGACCTCAGATATTCCTTGGCGGAGCTCCAGGCTGCGATTGGTCTGTGAGTGGAGTCCTTGGTTTTTGTTAACCAATCAGATGGATGGGGTGGGCTTGGGCTCCTAATCATGGAGCAGCCGTGAAAAACGTTAGGATGAAACAAGAACCCTTGAGCCCTGAATGAACAGCTGGACAACCCACTGCCTCGGTGGATACTGTACAGGGGGGGGGCTCCCACTGACTGCTGCACTTTCTAACTCCTTTAAATCAGTATTCTAATCGTAAACATTTGGCGGATATTTTGCATGCCACCAGCACAGGGTACAGGTCACCAACTGAGCTTTTCTCTTTGAAGTCATCTTTCGGTGGCAACAGATTTGACGTAACCGCTCACGGTACTGTCATGGATCTCAGAAGAACTCTCAAACTGAACGTGTATTGGTTTGTATTATTACATGTGAATGTGACATATGAATAGTTAACCAGAACTGGCTACTTGGAGGCCTAACCTTAAAATGAAGAGATTACCCTAGATTTATTCTCACAAAATGCTCCCATTTTCCACTTCTAATTCTCTGAATGTTTGTAGTCATGTGCTCCTATAAGTACACAATCATGCTTACAAGTTAGTAGGTTTTTTTTGTTGTTGTTTTGTTTGTTGTCTTTTTAATCTTATTTATATCTTCTATTGAAATATATTCCCTTCTAATCTCAATGTACAATTTGAAGGGCTAGGAAGATACGCTTTCTAAATTATTTCATTTACGAATGATGAATTCATCCAGAAGATGTAGCAACAACAAGACTCTGTAGGCTGATTTCCCAGACCTAGATTAAGTCTAAGCCTAGACGAAATAGGATTTTTAATTGAGAATGAACATCAGAGTTGCGTTTTCACATGAGAGTAAGTTTGATCCTCGTCTGAGAAACTGGCCCCAGGGGCTTAATTGGAATGAGTGTTTTTCTTATGTTCTCTCAACAGGTAGTGGGAAAAAAAACACTGATTTGACTTAAATGTTGTTTTTTTATGTTAAGGTTTCACATATGCATTTACATTCAACTGTCCAATGTTTAATAATGTAAATACTTATAAAATATGCATTGGCCTGAGGATCAGCCTATTGACAGCGCTGCTTTTATGCTGTATATTGTTTATAATCCAGACTACACTCTTTTATTTTTAGAGCAGAAAAACAATTGTATGGAGAAAAAAAAAAAAATCTTCTTGATCTTATTTGAGTTCAGAATGACACGGAATGACTGATGTTCCTCAGCTGGATGACAGTTCTGGCCGAAAGTGTTCAGTGTTGGACGGTTTGGGCCGGAGCAGTACGCTTTGTCAGCAGGCTGGTGCTCGGGCTAATTTTAACTCCTTTGTATTATTAATAAAGATTGTTCCTCTAAGGGGGTGGGGCAGGGAACATGGTGTAAAATACTCAGCATTGTTTGCTTTGCATTTTGCTTTTAACATAACATGTATAAATGTCTAATTTATCTGAAACTGGTTCCCCTGTCTCACTTTGAGTTGTGTTATATTCAGAAATGCCGATTTGCTGACATTACTAAGACCTGGAGGATGGGTTGGGAGCCCAGTGAGCGTCACCTTGTTAAAATAAATCACAGCAATACAGGCAGAACTGACAATACTCAAAATACCACTGCTTAAAATAACATATCCAGTGTTTCCACACCTAATCTTTATCAAAACCAACTGTCACGAAGAGAATGAAGTGCTAATATTTGTGTGTGTGTATTAACATTATATATATGTGTTTCTCCATTAACATACATTTTTAGGTTTTGAACTGTAATATGTATTGAATGATTCACTGTTAAACCTATATAATATATATCACTTGCATTAAACACTTCAAATATAAATTTTTACTAGCGCGGTATAAACGCGTTGCACCGTCGTCTTAGTGCTAACTAAGCATGGGAAGTAGCAAAAAGGTAATAAAAGAAGTTACTACGGTGACAAATTCGTGAGCAATAACTAAGATGTATAAGTTGCTGTAGTTTACGTGTGACAGTTAAGTCAAAACTGTCAGTAAAGCACTGTAACTATAATAGTAGAAATTTACATCTAACTATTAGTAAATCACTAACTATATTAGTAGAAAAAGTGTAAATTATTAAGTTAACAAATTCTGGACTATAAGCTGCTACTTTTTTCCCAAAAAATGAACACTGTGGCTAATAATCAGTTGCAGCTAATATGTTATTTATGGAGCCAAAACATTTTGCCTCGTAACCAGACCTAGTGCCAGATTTGCAGACGGACCTTTGAGGAGGCGACACGTTTTATAGGCCCGTTATGGGTTGAAATGTTTTATTCGCATTTCAGCTGCACCTGTGATGAGTGTTTAGGCTCAAACTCCCGGACCAATCCCAGGGGCTCGTATTCCCAGGGCGAGCACGGCCGCATAAGGCCTGCCCATGATGAAGATAAGAAAGATGAAGGTGGCGATTTAAGAATTTTTCCTGGTAGCTGTAGTATATATATCGTGTATATTTTTACCGGTCATTAGGAGATAGAATGTTTTTTGTGCACTGTTCAGTAAAAAAGCATAAGCAACTTTTGTGCGTTACCGATACGTGAGACACATGCGGTTTATAATCCGGTTCTTTGTACAAGTACAACAATATTTTCTTTCTAAAATTAGAGCAAGCAACTTTTAATCAGGTGCGCTCTGTGGTCCAGAATTTACGGTAAGTTACCCCTAATAGTCACCCATGAACAAGCCCCACAGTACAGCACACAGTGTTAACAATTCTTTCTCTATATTTAACCTATTCTTCAAGTGAAACAGGGGGCCTGCCACCAATAAGGGGCATCCGGGGAGCAGAGTGTGTAACATTGCTCAAGGGTACCACAGTGATGACACTAGCAGTGCTGGGATTTAAACCCACAACCTTCTGATTGCTGGGACAACTCCCAAACTACCATTTTACTAATACCTTTTTAACCACTGGTGTGACCCTAAGGTGCCCCATTAGACTGGACACACTGAATTTGACCAGTACCCCTACATCACGCATTTCATTCGTCAAATTCACGAGGTTTTAAAAGGCTTATTTAGAGCAGGATGAAACTTAACACATGCACTAGACCCATCATAAAACTGGGTAATTGTCCCCTGTATGTGAACCTAAAAGTTGGAACCACTGCAGTAAAAAAAACAATTAATTGTAAGCTTGCGATGACCTTAAGATTTAATGGAAAACAATACGAAAATAGAACCCTGGACAGAAGGCTTGAGACAATTTTTGACAAATATCTGGTTTTTCATACAATCAAAACAATGCAAAGTAATCTTGGTATGTAACAAAATTTAAGGGGTGTCCAGGGAGGTGTCCTTGGTGGTCAGAGGCCTCCAGAGTTCCTGTGGGGTTTAAGAGGCCTGTAGAGGTCTGGTTCGGGGATGGAGTTCAACTCAAATACACATGCGACACCTGAACCCCCCCCCGATGAACACCCCCCCACTGTAAGTCCATCAACCAGGAGTCACCTGTACAGTTAGTGGCTGGAGCAGAGAGGGAGAAGAAGCAGGAGCTACACGAGGGCCCCCTTGGCCCTCCAGTCTCTGGACAGTACATGCAGCAGTTCCTCCTCGTCCTCCTCTGCGTTCTCCCCTCCGTCCAGGCCGTCTCGGCCCTCCTGCATGACCTGCTTGTCCGTCCTGTCCTGCGCCGCCTCCTGCCTGGCCCTGAGGAGCTCCACCCTGCGGAGACACTCCATCTGCTCATCGATCTCATCGATCTGGCGCTCGATGCGGCCCTCCTCGTCATCCTCGGCCACGATGGCATCTGAGGCGCTGTTCACCATCCTCATCTCCTTCTGGAACTCCTCCCACTCGCGGTCCATCTGCTCACGCGGTGTGTCCACATTACGCACGCGTGCGTCCCTCACCGGGTCGTCAAAGAAACCCTCAGGTATAGGAGGGGGCTGCGGCTCGGCCTTGCCCTCCGTCTCCTCATCTGGGGGCAAGGAGGACTCGAAGAAATCCACTGGCACACCAGCAGTACTTGACTTGCTGCCTTCATCTTTCTCATCCTTCTTCTCCTCCTTCGCCTTTTTATCATCATCATCATCATCATCATCACCATACAGTCCAGCCAGGAGCCCAAGGCCTGCTGAGCCTTTGGTCTGGAAGAAGTCTGCAGGCAAACCTGCACTCTTTTTATGTTCCTCATCTTGTTTCTTCTCCAGGTGTTTCACTTTCTTGCTGGCCTGTCCCTCTTCCTCCTCCTCCTTCCTCCTCTTCCCTGTCAAAACTCCCTGTCCCTGCTTCAGCCCCTGCCCCCCCTCATGCGCCCCCTGTCCCCCCTCCTGCGCCCCCTGTCCCTCCTGCTTCAGCCGTCCCACCCTCTCCTTGTGGCCCCTGCCCAGCACGTGCGCCTGCCACACGGCCTCGCTCTTCACGTGCTCCCCACAGAGAGTGCACATCAGCCGGCCCGAGCTCGTGTACTTGGCGAAGGGAGACTGCACGCGCTTCTGCCGCTCGGTCGCGCGCTGCTTCTCGCGCATCAGGCGCCGCAGCTCCTCCTGACTCACAGGCTTCTTCTTCTTAGAGGACATCTCTGAATATTAGTGCAGGGAAACAGGGGCAGGAACCGTGCAATACACCATTACTTCTCACACACCACCAAACTCCACCATTATACTCCACCATCAACGCCTGAAACTCCGGGCCGTGACGTCATGTCCTTGCACAGACTGCTCTTCAAAATATCACTGATCCATAAAATAATTTCCGGACATAGAGATAAATCCTGCACACGGACCAACACGCCCTCCCCTCTCAATACAACCGTAACACTACTGCTGTGCACTAACGTCTTTATTGTGATCGGAAAAAAAGAGGCGCGGCGCATCAAAATCAGCCTCCCGCCGCAATATGCACCTGTCAGGACCCACAGGGAGAGCATGCCTCGCCGAAAATCCCGCCTTGATTTTATTTTAGATGTGCCAATATGTATACAATAAAAATAATAACGAGGCAAAAATTATGAATTAAATAAAAATCAAAGAAAGTTATGTATAATATGTTTATTCTGTCTCTCTCAATCTCTCTCTCTCTGTGTCTCTATCTCTCTCTCTCTCTCTCTCTCTCTCTCTATATATATATATATATATATATATATATATATATCATCTTGAGGATATATATGATGTTTTTGTGTGTATAGTTTTTATAATTTCTCACAAGGTTTACAAATATCTAAATAAGATGTATAAAATAATAATAGCAGAAGAATAATAAAGGGATGTAAAAAAAATACATAAGAGTAGAGACCGGAAACCAGGGGGTGCTGTATGTGCGGGTGGGTGAGTTTTGCCGCGCCACCTCCCCGCTGTGTTTACTCGCTGTGTCGGAGCTCCGGAGCGGTGCGGACTCGGGGATGAGCCTGTCGGACTGGAGCGGACCGAGCTGACCGGGCCGGGAGAGCGCTCCGGCTGGGCCGTACGAGAGATTCGGAGTGGCGCGAGGATGATCAGTGTGCAGCTGTGGTGCGGCCATTTGAATTAAACACACCAGCCTTTGTGTTTATCTTTGATCTATTGTATTTTTTATATTAACCGTGTGTTTCCGAGATGACCGGGGACACGGCGCGACCCCTGCGGAAGGACCATGCCCGCGGTGAGGGGTCTCTCGGGCCTCTGCAGATCTCATCCGAACCTCTGAAGGGAAACTCCTGCAGCAGGGAGTCCATCCTAAAGAAGACCCCCTGCGCAGGGTCCCCCCTCCACGAGTGTGTGTACCGGGGCGACGTACGGAGGCTCTCCTCCCTTATCCGCTCAGAGAACATAGCGCAGAAAGACCTGCACGGTGAGTGCCGCACGGGGGACCCTGGAAACACGTAGAACCACTCGCACAGCCACACATTGAACCACTGTAGCTGTTACTTATTGATGTAGAACTCTTTAACCCTTTAGTACTTTCATGTTAAACGTTCTACAATTATATTAACTTGAATTTCACATGAAATAATTCAGTTTTTGCGCATGTAGTAGTGTTATCATTATTTATGAATGAATATTTTTTATTAAATAATATACTTGTTTGCTTGAGGAAACCAAATCGTAATTACTGTTATGTTGACTCTTCTTTGCTGCAGGAAACACGCCGCTACATTTGGCTGTGATGCTGGGACATAAAGGTGAGCTTCAGAAAGCAGCAAACCCATCCAGAGATTCACAGTACATACACAACTTCACACACACCATCGTACATCCACACACTTATACATACACCATCATACACACCTTCACACATACCATCGTGTATCCACACACTTTTACATATACCATCATACACACCTTCACACACACCATCGTGTATCTACACACTTTTACACACACCATCATACATCCACACACTTTTACATACACCATCATACACACCTTCACACATACCATTGAACTCACTTGCACACACACCCTTATACATCCACACACTTTTGCACACACCATCATACACACCTTCACACACCATCGTGCACACCTTTAGACATACCATCAGACATCTACACATCCTTACACACATCCGTACATCTACACACCTTCACACACTTCATCATACATCTACACACCTTCACACACTATCGTACACCTACACACCTTCACACGCTCCATCAAACATCTATACACCTTCACACAGCATCATACATCTACACACCTTCACACACTCCATCAAACATCTATACACCTTCACACAGCATCATACATCTACACACCTTCACACACTCCATCAAACATCTATAC
>JBBKCR010177169.1:0-14718 GCA_037577295.1 Ladigesia roloffi | reverse complement strand
CTGGTATTTCACTGCAAACTTACACAGTCGCTGGTATTTCACTGTAAACTTACACAGTCACAGATATTTCACTGTAATCTTACACAGTCACTGGTATTTCATTGTAAAATTACACAGTCATTGGTATTTCACTGCAAACTTATACAGTCATATATATTTCACTGTAAACTTATACAGTCATAGATATTCTACTGAAAATGTATACAGTCAATGTTATTTCCCTGCAAACTTACACAGTCACAGGTATTTCACTGTAAACTTATACAGTCACAGGTATTTCACTGTAAATTTACACAGTCACAGGTATTTCACTGTAATCTTACACAGTCACAGATATTTTACTGTAAACTTACACAGTCACTGGTATTTCACTGTGAATTTACACAAAGATATTTCACTGTAATCTTTCAGTCACATGTATTTCACTGTAAAATAACACAGTCACAGATATTTTACTGTAAACTTACACAGTCAATGGTATTTCACTGTGAATTTATACAAAGATATTTCACTGTAATCTTTCAGTCACAGGTATTTCACTGTAAAATTACACAGTCACAGATATTTCACTTTAAACTTACAGTCACAGATGTTTCACTTTAAACTTACAGTCACAGGTATTTTACTGTAAACTTACAGTCACTAATATTTCACTGTAAATTTACACAATCAATGATATTTCACTGTAATCTTACACAGTCAGATATTTCACTATAAACTTACACAGTCACTGGTATTTCATTGTAAATTTACACAGTCATAGATATTTCATTGTAAACTTACTCAGTCACTGGTATTTCACTGTAAACTTACACAGTCACTGGTATTTTACTGTAATCTTACAAAGTCAAAGATATTTCACTGTAAACATACACAGTCACTAGTATTTCACTGTAAAAATCTCCATTTTCCTTGATGCCTTTTTCTTATGTTTTCAGTGTCCTCAGAGCTGTCCTTGTTTTTTCTCTATACTTATCATGGTTATTTTTCTACTTGTCATGCTCTCTCAGTTCCTCGTTTGTTTTTAACCATTTCTCACCTTCATTATGGAGCCACGAGGGCTGTACTGGGCCTCAACTGTGCTCTGTAAAAAACTATTCATTTGTCTTATATGTCCCAGTGGTTGTATTAATTTCTCACATAATTTGGTTGTTTTACTGTTTTGTCTGAATATTTAATGTGTTGCACTTTTCTCAGTTGCTTTTAGGGGTTTAACAATACAGTCAAAACACAATTTTGTCTGATAGTCTATTCAAGGCTTGTAGTTCAATATTTCTATACACATTCTTGGGAATATAATGATTATGTGCTGGACTTGGTTGTTGGCACTTATAACCATAAACAATGCATTTATATCAAATATCACAATTATTAGAATGCTCATTCTCCACAAGATTCAATTATAATTTTTACACATATTCCTGAACTATTCTAACACTGATTAAATCTCTCACAAATAGTCTCGACGGACCCAATTTAGAAGTGTTTAACTGCAATGTAATTAAGTAAGTCGACAAATATGTTCATCAGAATCACAAATTACATGCTATATTAGTAAATACAGTGTAGAGTTGCGCTCATAAGTTTCTATAACCTGGCAGGAATTATGATTTCTTAACCATTTTTCAGAGAATACGAATGATAACAGAAAAAAGTGCTTTCACTCATGGCTAGTGGTTGGCTGTAGCCAGTCATTGTCAAACAACTGTGTATACTCTTTTTAAATAATAAAAAATTATAAAAAAAGAATAAACTTTTAAATGAACATTCGATTCCGTGATTAAAAGTCCGTGATTACAACTTTTGAGAACAAAGCACCACTGTATCAACTCATGGACTGTGGGAGAAACCTGGAGAATCCTGAGGAAACCCCCACCACCATGAGGAGAACATGCAACGACCCCAAACACACACATCACTCAGGGACCCTAGGTCACCACTTTCCCAGGCCTGCATTCAGTCTTGCCCTTGACTGGTTTTGGAAGCTCTCAACTCCACCCCTGCTCCTCCCCCAGTCAGGGGCATCTGCGGCCAAACGCTCTAGAGGAAATTGTTGCTCCTGTTCCTGATTTATGGACTATGCATTCTCAGTTTCTCTTCCAGCAAATTTACCTCGATGGACACTTAATTGTTCCAACTCTGATAGCTGTAGACAAACTATCCCATAAAGACTCTTTTGTTTCTCTCCAGGTTGACCTGAGTAGGATGGGTTCCCCTTCTGATTCTTGGTTCCTCCCGAGATTTCTTCTTCCATCTGAGGGAGTTTCTGTCACCTTTGACTCACTAGGATTTCAGACCTGGACTCAGTAAAGCTTCTTTGTGACAAATAAAAATAAATTAATTAAATGTAACTCAATTGATACAAGGCCAGGATTTGGATTCAGACCCCCAACCCTGGAGTTGTGAGGATACAGCCCTACCCACCGTCGGCCTGATATGAATATTTCACAACAATATTTTAAAAACACTGGTTTTTATTCATGGAATGTAGCAAACTAAATGAGAAAAACTGGGAAACTCATTATTTATCTTTGGTTTTGATCTGCCTGTTTACCTATCTGTCTATCCTGAGTACAGTTTTGGTTGTTTCTTTTTTTGACTTTATGGTTTGCTGACTTTCCCATGAATGACGAGGGTGCTGTGCTTTTAGTGTAATTATAATGTCCAGTCTGGTGCCTCCAACATGTATTTTTCAGGCTTTATCTCAATCTCTTATAAACAGCAATATATATTTCAGTGCATGCTTCCTATTGGCTTCTCGCAGATTTAAAGTCATATATAAGGCCACCAGTCAGAAAGAAAACTGGAATTATTGATTTATTTAGGCATGTTCCATTTCAGTTATTTTACTTCACAGCTGATTATACAGTTTAAACCTGTGGGAATACCTTTTGGGATTTAATTTTGCAAAAACATTAAGCAATTTCAAGAAGAACTTATGTCAACAAATATTGCAAGATAATTCTGTTATGACACCTGAACAGCTCACCCACATGTTTTTGTTGAACATCTTTCTAAATGATGGAGTTCACTCCCCTCTGCTGCAGCAACAGTCTCCATTCTTTTTGGAAGGATTAACGTGAGATGATGAAACATCAGCCAAAAGAACATTAGTGAGGTCAAAATGTGTTGAACAGTGTTGTGATCAATTAAGTTGAATTTAACTTTATTTATATAGTGCTTTTTACTGCCAAGTTTGTCACAAAGCACCTTTGCAGGTCTTTGTCCAGGCCTTAG
Organism: Ladigesia roloffi; assembly: GCA_037577295.1. NCBI lineage: Eukaryota > Metazoa > Chordata > Actinopteri > Characiformes > Alestidae > Ladigesia > Ladigesia roloffi. The sequence continues at coordinate 11,481 of JBBKCR010177169.1, read as the reverse complement.
CCTAGAGTTTAGATTCTCTGCCCGAACCCGACACGATAATTACAGTTAATATGTTGGGCCGGGCTGGGCTCGGGCACAAGGTGCACGTGCTCGGGTTGGGTCGGGTCTCATTTTTTGGGCCCGATCTAAACTCTACCTGAGCCCCTCTTCAGTGACAGATCAACCTTGAGCATCAAAGCACTAGGTGATGTCGTTGGATGAGATCTGTACAAACTTTATATGTACAGTACCACCACACGTCCACACAGACCAGCAGTTGCAGTTTTCGTCCAGTCAGATATTTGAACCCCCCCCCCCCCATCTGAGTACAGCAGACTGTGACGAACATACACAACCAGCATGAGGATAAGGGAGTGTGGCGGAAAAGGCCCAAACATAAACAACCAGAGGATAGGGGTTTATCTTTACATTTACTTTAAGGGTAGAAGTTTTAAAAATAAATAAATGTTTGGAGGCATACTTAGGGTTTACTCTAAAAAAAATGGGCATTTTTAGGCATTTTTCTAACGACACCACAACTATGTGGTTTGTAGGTATATGGATGCTCTTGGAATGCAACTCCCTCTAAAAGCATTACTGTAGTTATACTTAATTCAAATGTAATTTATTTCAACTGTTAAAGATTATTTTAATCTTTTTGGTTGGGCATCGAACAGCAACAAGCATTTCACCACGTGTTGTACAGTGTATGATTGTGTAAGTGGCAAAAACAATTTGTTTTAGATTTGATTTGAAAAGTACAGTCCTCTTATGACCCCTAGAACCTGAGTGGCAGTTCCAACATGTGAACTTCATCTGCTGAAACTGACCCTGTGTAAATTACAGAAAAAATAGACACCGTATGTTTTCATGACACTAGAAAATCCATTCCACCTACTATCAATGCTGGACAATGACTAAATCGCATATTTCTTTCTGTGGCTAACTGTGTTTAATCACATTGTCATACGCAAAATTTAATAATGAATTCAAAAGTACTGTATTGAGCATTTAAATTTCTAAACTTGGTTTAAACACTTGAAACAAATAAGGAGATTTTTAACAGCAGAGTTCCATTTAACACAGTCACACAGTTACAGTTCAGATATTTCTGTAAATCTCAACTTAAACATTCATTTAATCAAGTCAGATATAAAACCAAATCTATTCACCCCTGCAGGGCGTTCAGAGTTTATCAAGTTTATTATAGAAAAACAAGTTCCCTCAGAGTCCAGAGCGTTATAGCAGCTGTAAAGGGGACAGACTCCACATTCAAAATAAAAGTAATTTTGAAAATCGGAGTTAATGTGCGATTAAATAATTGTTGGCACTGAGTAAATAAGGTAATAACTTGCCTTGTATTCAATATAATTAATCAAAGACATAATAATTAACAATAAATAAGCTCTACTGTTAATGTGCCCGCCTAAAAAGTCCTTTAATGGTTTCTGCTTATGGTAATTAATCATTTGGATTGAATTTTTTGGGCTATTGAAGGTTATGAAGCACTTTGATCTGGTAATTGTATGAGTATGGTCTCTAAAAATACAGTTTTGTTTGAAGCCCCGCTGCGCTGCTGCAGTTTTTAAACACTTCTCCGTCTCTACAGGCTCCAGAATAGCACAGCGCCCCAAAAATACCCCCCAAAAAATCAGCATGGTCAACAAAACCAAGCGATTCCATCTGCAGAGGACCACAGGTCAGGAGTGAGTAGCAGAGTGGACGGTCATTAAGAAGAGCTGCAGCACTCTTGTGTGAGAGCTATTTGACAGGGGCAGCTGGTGATCTAGTGTCTAGAAGGTTAAAGGCAGAGACAGTTTTTGCATTATGTGCTGTGGTGTGTTCAAGTCAGGTCAAGTCAAGTAGGTTTATTGTCATTTCTACTATACACACAGTACATAGTAAAAACTAAACAACATTCCTCCAGGACCGCAGTGCAACACAAGAGCAGAACTGAACACAAGTGCAAACAAGCTTGAGCACAATAGCAACAATACAGCTTAGCAAGACAAGACAACGTTCAGTGCAGCTGAATGGCTACATTCAGGGTAAATACAGTATTGACCAGCACTATATTCAAGCAGCAGAGATGTACAAAGGATGCAAAACAGAGTTTACATCTGCAAAAATGCAGGGCATCAATAAATATGTGCAATTTGGACGGCAATAATACAAATGTGCAGTTTGTGTCCGATTTAAAAACCATGACAGAGATTGTTTTTTTTTACAGAATTGTTCTGGTATGACAAAAAGTGACTTTACACTTAAATCAGTAACCAGGCAGGAGTTTACGTGTCAGTTGTGTCGGTTGGGATGCATGGTGTGGGATCATAAAGGGGACCCCCCTCAGGCCTGTACCCCTCTGAGTGTGTAGTAGCCCCCCCTGCAGGATCCTGCCTGACTGTGTTCTGAAAGTGTGTCAGTGGGTTACATTGACACTGGGGCGGGCTAAGGGGCGGAGCTTGTGAAGTGGGTCACATGGCCAGCAGCGAGCTCTCCCAACAGTCCGCCCCAGAGAGGCTCCGACACGGACCGTGCTCGGCTCCTGCACGTCTAGCCCGGTCCTGATCCACAGCACCGACTCCAACCCGTTTCCGACCCACAGGTCCGTCCCCGAGCTCTGTTCTCTCTGATTCTGCTGCGTTCTCGGATGAACCTGCTTAAACTCCTTCCTCTGACGGTCTGAGGGAGACACCAGCCGCCCTGGTTCTGAAACATCAGACCAGAACCCTGATCACAGACTCGACGGAACTCTCTATTCGAAGGAGAACCCCCACCCCCGACAGAATGTCCAGGTTTCTGGAGCTCTGACACGGTCGGAGAGCTCGGAACTGAACCCTCACTCGAGCAGCGACTGGAAAGTTGCTGAGGAGAGCAGAAACACGGCCCCAGTACCAGGAGACCCAGTTGACCCAGGCTGCTTGCTGTTGGAGGACATGGAAGCTACAAAAGCTGGTGAGATGACAGTGTGTGTGTGTTGGTGGTGCTTTTTGACTGCTGGAGGAAAGAACACTGATATCTGTTGTGTTTTCCTAGCGTTTATAGTGAAATTGACCCGGATCAGGGGTGTATTAGGTGCCGATTCGGGCTGGTGGTCCTGGACCCTGTTTGTGTTTGTGTGTGTGTGTGTGTTAAAGAGTCCCAGGCTGCTGTTTTGAACCCCTTTCTCTGCCGGACTCACATGGCTCTACCGCTCCAGCCATGTGCCTCTGTGTTTACGCTGCCCCGTGCGTGTGCTCTGATTGGTCGAGAGAGACTGTGACGTGACAGTTGCATAATTTGTCCTCGAGAGGTGGTGCGGCGCGAGACGCGCATACACGTGAGAGGAGTAGCGGCCACACGCCCTGACCCACTTTCCGCGCGCAGCCACGCGCCTTGCCCGCGCGGTGGCGCGCACGAGCCTTGTAGGACCACGTATATCCATATGCAAATTATTACTCATTTACAAACACGTAAGCCCTTTTTTTAAGGGGGAGGGGAGAAATTTCTAGAAGCTGTCTGCATGCATGTGTGTGTGCACTTGTGTGTATGTATGTATACATAAATATATATTAAATGTATGTGTATGTATGGACATACTTACATGCAGACACACACCAAAGAGGCCCCTTATAGTCATACACGGACACACCACACCACAGCACAATGAAATGATCTCTGTATTTCAACCATTTGACCCATTCACAAAAAGAAGAAGCGGGCTGCCAACAACGAGTACCTGGCTCAAGGTACCTCAGTGGTGCCACCAGGATTCCTGTGATTCAAACCCTCTGACCTTCTGATGGCAGGGGCAGCTCTCTAACATTTAGGGCACCAGCCGCCCCATATGTATTTATATTATGTATGACAAAAGTTAAGGTTGTTCAAAATATCAGATATCACACCGAATGTGTATAGAAATATAGAAATGTGTCCTGAGAACCTGTTGCTTTTTTTCTGATGTGATGATCTTCCAGACACTGTTTTCTGTTCTTGTTTCTCTGTTCTAGTATTCATAGTATACATCTCATAAACATTTTAAAGCCCCCCCCCCTGATTTGTATGAATGCAGTTACTGGTAGTGAGGCCAGCCTACACCCTCCTGACACGGGCATTATGTAATGTTGTTACCTAACCATTCAGAACGACGGCAGAAATCAGGTCAGGCTCGCGGAAGAATAGAGGAGCGCAGCCATCTGACTGGTCCACTTTCCTCCGGGGAGGGAGGAGGAGGAGGGAGGAGGAGGAGGGGGGGGCACTGGGCTGGGCTGCAGTGCCTTTCTTTTTTTTTTTAAAGCTATCATTAGAGAAAGAACATGTTTATTGTCCGTTGTGTTCTGTCCATTTGTAAAATATGAATGGATAAATAAGAGTGTCATAAATAAACACCTGTGTCCTGCCCTTTTTTTCAGGTGTGTTAAAAATGTGTTAAAATAGAGTGCAGAGCTCCTTCTGACCAGACTGTTCTCTCTGTTCTCCTCCAGGGGGGGTTATCGCCTACATCAGCTCCTCGAGCTCCGCCTCCAGCCCGGAGTCGTGTCACAGCGACTGTTCCAACAGCAGCTACCAGTCGTCCTCCCCGCCCCGCGGAAACTCTCCCGGCCGGCGCGAGGGCCCTGGCGCCCGGCCGCAGGGCCACGCCGGCGGGAAGACGCGCTCCCCATCCGCCAGCAAGTGTGGCATCACCAGTGAGTGTAGAAGCAGCTATCCTGCACCCTCATAAACACATAACGGGCCTGATTAAGAGCGTATAATCCATAAAAATGACAGAAACACATAAATGAAGCGTATCATGATTGGGTAAATTATATCCGTAAATGTGGTTTCCATCTAATTGGAGCTTATGACACTGTATGAAGTTTTACATTATTAAATTATTTTAGAATAATGACAGTGTCACTACAGACAGTAAGCTCACCGTGTCTCGGATGGGTGGAGTTTTGGTGCGGAACAGTTCACTGTAGTGGATCCCTGGAGTCTTCAGACTCACTGGTGGACTTTTACACACATGATCCTGTTCCATATGGTTCAGTGTAACTACTCAGGCTGGACAGCAGGGGGCAGTGCTCAGGGAGAAAGGGATATAGAATGATATCTATTTCATATTTTGATCGTTTTTGCTCCTAACCTGTAAACGAAGTGCACCGAATATGATGTCCTTTAGAAAACAGATTAAAATATGTATAGAAAATGAAAACATATAAACAAATTTCACATATTATACCAATCACAAGACAAAAGAAAAAGTATTTGAATAGTGTATAAATAGTGGCACTACTGTATAAACAGTAGAATTCCATGGCGCTCATGTCCTGTGAACGAGAGGCAAGTGAGGGAGTAGCCCAGTGCTCTACTTCTTGGATTAAAATTTGTTTTATTACCGTAGTCTGTCTCCTGTGACTCATGTCAGAAGCCCTGTTTAAAGATAACCTTTGCCCTGACCTTAATACGGACAATAAATCTGCGCAATTAAATATAGACACTGATAGACGGTGTTTTTTTAACCTGAATGTACACTGCGTGTTATGAAAGCATGTCACCAGTGCGGCCTTGTGCAGCCGGCAGCGTTTCTGTACAGGTGGCACTCAACGTGACTTTTCAAACATTAACATCTTGCGGCTCCCTTGCCCTCTTAACCCATTTTGCTTTCATGCTTGCAGAGATCAGCGGCCTGGTGCTGCTGTGTAAGGTGTGCGGAGATGTGGCTTCGGGATTCCATTACGGTGTCCATGCCTGTGAGGGCTGCAAGGTGAGGAAACGCAAACATTTCAGCAGCTGTTTACACAGTTTGTTTTGTCCAAAATAATGTATCTGTTTTTTTTCCTTTTCACATCAGCCGCAAAATGTAATATTGGCTTGTAATCGAGGTCCCCCTGTTTAGACTTGAATTTTAAGATGAAAAAAATGTAATTGTCCAATTTGAAAACATTTCAAGGCCTGGAAAGAGAAGAGGAATGAGTAGTGATGGAAAACAGCATATTAACATTTTCCCCAAATAGCTCAGGGCAGCGGCGGCGCCCGGTCTCGCCCGCGGTCCCACGCTGGACCGACTCACTCGAGCCGCTCTCTTATTTGTGGCTGGGTTGATGTGACATGGTGTCTTTAGTAAAGTGAGCCTGTGCGGCACTGTGGGCACTTTCTTTGCCGCAGAGAAAGAATTGGGTTTTGAGGCTGAATGCCCGCCACCTGTTCTTCCCCCTCTGCCCACCACCTGTTCCCTAACCCTGAACATGTTCTTTCCTCCCTGCTAACTCTCATTTTCTCATCGTTCTGCTCCAAGGGCTTCTTCCGGAGGAGCATCCAGCAGAACATCCAGTACAAGAAATGCCTTAAGAACGAGAACTGCCCCATCATGCGCATCAACCGGAACCGGTGCCAGCAGTGCCGCTTTAAGAAGTGTCTGCTTGTCGGCATGTCTAGAGATGGTGAGACTTTCATTTTTTAATTGTTTGATGTTGTAGGAGCCCTCAGTGTGTTTCCCTGCTGGACTGAATGGGTTGAAATATTCCTTGGTTTAAGGTTTTTAAAAAAATTAAATGAGCCGTTTCCATAAATGAGTCTAGGATTGAATCCAGACTGTGTTTACCTCCAGACCAGGAAGGAGACCTTTGTCCTCGACTGTTATGTAACGTCTGTTTTCCTGTTTTTCTGGTTGAGAGCTTCTGTAAACAGCGGCAGTCGTATCTGAAGCCTTTAGTGTAAGTTTGTGAGGTTGCGGTCCATTCTGAGTCCGTCTGTGTGTTTGTTCTCGGCAGCTGTTCGCTTTGGTCGAATCCCCAAGAGGGAAAAGCAGCGCATGCTGCTGGAGATGCAGAGTGCCATGAACAACATGATGAACGCCGGCCAGCTCCACGGCACGCAGCCGTCGGCACCGCCTTGCCCACCCAAGCCGGGCCCCGAGGACGGGCCCCCCGCACCCTCGTCCTTCTCACCTGACTCCTCCCCACGGAGCAGCCGGTCCGAGTCCGGCACCGACCCGGAGCCGCTGCTCGCGATGGACACGAGCCCGAGCTCGGACTCCTCCAGCGCCACGGACAGCGGCGAGGAGGAGGTCATCGGCTCGGTGACCCGGGTTCACCAGGAGACCTTCATGTACAACCAGGAGCAGGACGAGGCCCCACGCTCCCCGACTGTCGCCGAGCGCATCAGCGACGACAGCCGACGCATGGAGGAGACGCAGGAGGTCTGGAACCACCGCAACAATGTTGCCACCTTAACCAGCCAGCTCCCACCTTTGGACTGCGCCCCTCGACGCCCCGAAGGGGCCCCGCAGGAGGACGCCTCTCCCGGCCACTGCCCTGTTAGAGGGGTGGGCAGGCTCCTCGGCGGGCACTGCCCAGTCAGACTGTCCAACGGCGCCCCGATAGACCACCGCCCCACTCACCCTGGCCACTCGCTCCAGGGGCATAATGCCAATGACCCTCTCGCCAATGGCAGCTACAGTGGTCCAGCATGGAGTGGAGGCAGCAGGATGCACCTGGTGAGTGACGGCCAAAAGTAAACGCACGCAGCTTCACATTTAAGACTGTAAAGCATGATGATATTTTATTTAGTATCACTGATGTTCCTTTATCCACTGTGTCCTGTACCAGGTGTGCCCCATGAACACTTCACCCTACGTGGACCCTCGAAAGTCAGGCCACACCATCTGGGAGGAGTTCTCCATGAGCTTCACTCCCGCTGTCAGGGAGGTGGTGGAGTTCGCCAAGCGCATTCCAGGCTTCAGGGAGCTTTCCCAGCACGACCAGGTCAGCCTGCTGAAGGCTGGAACCTTTGAGGTGCGTATCTCCAGAAACTCCACAGATGTTTATTCACCTGAAACCATCAGGTGTGTTGAACCAAGCAAAACCGTGGAGTCTTTATTTCTTCATTTTGTTCGCAAGACAGTAATTTCATACAAAATTGTGTCTTGTGCAGCTTTCCATGCTTCAAAAATAATTTGAAGGTTTTGTTATTAAATGTCCAGAATGATACATCAATCAAAATTACTGGACTCCAACTATGAGATGAATTAATTAATATAATGTCAAAAGGGGTTATGAGGCTGATAATTATCCAACTGTATAAAGGTGGTTACTGTATATTATTGTATAGTCTAGTTTATAATATATATGGTAGAAGTAACTAAATTGATTCCTGTGTAACCAGTGTGTCCTGTATGTGCTGTATTTCTGCCCCAGGTGCTGGTGGTACGTTTTGCATCACTGTTCAACATGAAGGACCGTACGGTGACCTTCCTGAGCGGGCAGAAGTACAGCTTGGAGGCGCTTCGCTCTATGGGAGCCGGTGACCTGCTTAACTCCATGTTCGACTTCAGTGAGAAGCTGAGTGCGCTGCACCTCAGCGAGGAGGAAATGAGCCTTTTCACCGCCGTCGTGCTCGTCTCTGCAGGTACGCTTCTTTTACAGCGTTCACCGCGTTACCCTACTCACACCTGCATACCAGTACAGTGCAGTGTTTAACCCCCTGCTGTCCACCAAACACAGCGGTCCCTCAAAACTTATATTTGATGTATTATAAGTAGAAGTGATGCACGAAAAAGCCCAGAGATGTCACGCATGACCTTGAAAGTGACCCTCTTCCGGTATATTTCCAGACCGCTCGGGCCTAGAGAACGTGAACTCGGTGGAAGCTCTCCAGGACACACTGATCCGCGCCCTGCGCAGCCTCATCACTAAGAACCACCCCAACGAGATCACCATCTTCACCAAGCTGCTGCTGAAGCTGCCTGACCTGCGCTCCCTCAACAACATGCACTCAGAGCAGCTCCTGGCCTTCAAGGTTCACCCGTGAGCTCCTCCTCCTCCTCCTCCCCGCTCCCCCCCGCCCCCCATGACTGTGGACCACTCTCCCCGCTCATCTCCAGACGGCCCAGTCCTTTGCACCGCGACAGACCCGGGGGACTCACCGAGGCAGAGTACATACCTGCGCTCCCCAACAATGACTGTGGGGCCTTTGTGGAGATGGGAGGGGGGGGCATAACCTTGAGTCGTTGTACTGTAAGCCAATAAGGACTCCTGTCTTGTGGTAAAGTGCAGAGTCTGTGGAAGCAACTAGAACAGGGTTTTTGAAGTTAATGTCTAACGAGCGCTGGCCAGGTTATATCAGCATTTTTTAGTTGCTGTTTTGGACGAAGGCGCTTGAGTTCGCCCTTAGACTCGAACTGTTTTAACTGTCTGTGCAATACGTGACTCATGTTGATTGTTGTTTTGTTTCTTTTGGTCTTTTTATGGTTTTAGAGACACCGTAAGATGGAACGCAGGCACTAGGCGAGAGCGAGCCGTTAGGGCGGGCGGCCGGTGCCTGGTAGAACCCGGTGCGGAGGCGGGATCAGTCCACGCCTCCTCACTTAAGCTAAACACAGGGAAAGGAAAGCTGGCAAGAGGAGCGCAGTTTGAACTCCTCTCTAATCTAAAAAACAACTGAGCACCAGAGGAAGGTGGAAGAAGCTGCTAATCAGAGCTTTCCTGCGGACGGGCGGTAACGGTGCAGTGCCCCTCTCTCACACTGCGGAAAGAGACGAGAATGTTTGACGGATGTATATTCGCGATGATCGTATTTTCCTTCGTAATTATTTTAGCGCAGCGGAAGGAGGACGCTTAGTTTCAGTAGAACGCTGCAGCTGTCTCTTGTGTTTTGTGAGTAGTAGGGCTGTATGTAATAGTGTAAAAATTCTCGGGCAATGCTTCTACTGTTAGGAGGTTTGGAATCAAACCTGAGATGTAGGACCTCACACACACATCTCTCTTTATTTACTGATGGGACCAAATCGAATCACGCCGAAACGTGAGCAAAGTTCAACTGAAAACACTCCCTGATACTCGCCGGTATCAGTTTGTATCTGGAAGGGCAGAACTTATACTTATCCGTGCAGAAATTTCTGGAAGATTCTTGTCTCTTTTGGTGTGGGGTTCATTTTGGAAAGGGGCGGGTGGGTGGTCCTCTCCGGACGCTTAACTTGCAGCCACTCTGATTGGCCGCGCCCGCTGCGAGTCCGGACCCATTTCAGTTTGGCTGTTGAGTTTTGTTTTTTTTTCTTTCTTTGTTTCCATTTTCTTCTTCTGGTCAAGTGTGTTTAATGAGAGTCCTTGTAGAGTTGTTAAGTTTTTTTTGTTTTTGATCAGCTGTGCGATCAGTAGAGTGTGTTCCACACAAACATATCACCAGACAGACCGAGGAGGAGCTCTGAGCAGCCGCAGTGCCCAGGACGAACACGAGCACCGATTCCAAATTCTGACCTTTTCTTTTCCCGGAACCGACTCCAGCAAATTGTGTGAGACTCTGAACCACAGAAGATTGTAATTTGACCACTGGTTTGACAGATCTGTCGAGCCCACCTCGTAGTGATTGTAGTGTTAGTACAGAATTGATTGTAATTGCAGTGCGGACGAGACGAGGGTTGCAGTATTTTGTGATACTGGTGTTGAATAGTGTGAATCCAATCCCAGAGATTTCCTTCAGTTACCGACAGCCTCTCAGCTCCCTCTCTCTCTCTTTCTCTCTCTCTCTCTCTCTCGCTCCCTCTCTCTCTCTCAGTATCCACCCTGAGTTTCTGTCAACGTGAGCACTGTATTTGCCAAACTCTGGTCTGTATTGGTTTTCCTTTGTTGAAAGCATTGCAAAATACTTAGATTTCTATGTGTAACATACTTAGTATATATAAAGTGTGTGTATATGTATATATATATATATATATATATACACAAATATAAATAAATAATATACATATTACATATAAAATAAAACCTAAAAGAAAAACTCTGGGGTGTTTGCTCAACCATTTCAACACCTGCCACAAATGTGTCAAGAGTTTTATGGCATCCTTTGCAAATACAAACATTCAGAGATTCAAACAAACAAAACACTGTTCACTGGTCCAGGCTCAGCCTTCCTTTGCTTCATGGCAGCTAACTAGATGACCCACACACCTTTAGGTGGAACACGGAGCAAGGGTAGCCCCGCCCACTTCTCTGAGATACAGTTTTGGCCAAAAAAAATATGAAGAAAGTGAAAACAAAACGAAAACATTCTCACACCTCCTCACTTCCATGATCACATGAGTGTCTTAAGGATGTTTTGCTTGTCAGTCACACCAACTGCAGTATTTCCACCCACCAGTGCGAAAGGATTTCTTCCCTTCCCAGGCCACAGTCTTCCCGTATGTGGTCAGACCGAAGCACAAACACACAGGAGGTTCTCCCGCGTTGAGGAACGCTGTTTGCACTTCTCATGTTTACACAGATAGGATTCTGTTAAAAAGTGTACTGTATTAAAAATGTATATGCAATGAAAGTTTACATCCAGTGTATTAAAACAATGTCAAAGATATTTTTAAAAGTTTCTTTCGGAATGAATGGTACCGACAGATCTGAATGTGAAGTTTATTAAATAGGCAAATTCGTCAGGAGGGATGTATTCGCCCCATAATTGGCCATAAGATCACTTTTAGGTTACGTTTGCAGTTTTTAGGACATTTAGTACCCAGAACCAATAGGATTTAACTACCACAGAATAACTATTTTC
>JBBKCR010177151.1:2253-14718 GCA_037577295.1 Ladigesia roloffi | reverse complement strand
TGATCCTATCTATCCTCGTCACTCCCAAAGAGAACCTCAACATCTTGAGCTCTGCCACCTCCAGTTCTGCCTCCTGTATTTTCCTCATCGCACTGTCTCTAAACCATACAGCATCGCTGGTCTCACTACGGTCCTGTACTCCTTTCCTTTCATTCTCGCTAAAACCCTTTTGTCACAAAACAAACACTAACATTGCTGTGTGTAAAGATTCTGGAACAGCAGATTAGTCAATCAGATTACAAAGTTGCTTAGTCCTAATGTAATAAAATAGCAGCAGATTCAATAACATTTTGTCAATTCACATTTAAACAGTTGAGTTGTACATTACAAAAGTTTGATTCAGGTCAGAAAAATTACTTAAAAAACGGAAAAAGTTTGTTACGGGTAGAAAGGATTTTCTGTGGCATTCAGTCCTGCATTTAGGGACAAAGAGTCTTTTGCTGTCTGTGCTCTAAATGCCTAATAAGGGAGTATGCATGGGAGGCTTGAATGGCTTTGTTGTGTCGATGTCATGTGGAAATGAAGAAAATTCCTTTTTCTTCTATCAGCATATTTAAAAGAGGTGGTGTTTTAGTAGATCGTTTTCTTATGGAGTTCGCTAGGGTGAATAGATTTGTTCAATAGGGAAGAGGTCAGCAGCGCAGCAGGCCGTGAGGGGACGCCATTGCAGACGTGCTGCAGAGAAAATAGGGTTCATGGGGCAACAGATCTGGCAGGCAGCCCTCATGCTGAACTCCAGCGGCCTTGGCTCCACCTCGGAGGGATCGCTGGTGGTAGGGGTTCGCACGGTCACTGACTCAGGCAACGTGCACACTCATGCATCTTACACAGATATACCTGCATTTCTACATTATCAAGCTGGTATTTCCAGAGGCACTAATATGAAAACCACATCATCTGCCACTTATTTAGAGTGCAGTCATATCATATACTTAACATAAACTGCATGCCCGAATCATATTATTGTATTGCTTGCATACTTGCAGAGTGGTTTGTTGAAAAAATAATGTTACTTTTCTTGGAAAATGTGTCTTCTTCCGTTTTCACCTAAAAGTCTTTGTGATGATATCCATTCATAGACAAGCATTCTAGTTACAAGGCCAGTCAGTGCTTTCAGGACAGGGTTCAATGTAGACTCAATATAAGCAAACATGCAAAAGCACAGAAAGATTAGCTTTTTGCTAATCTTGTTCATATTATTTATAGAACATGTAGTTATTCATACAGAAATGCATGTGAAATTGGAATGCCTCACCATCATACTGACAGGGACTTCAATTTCACTCCATTCAACTACAGTCAAGTCCATAAATATTGAGACGTCAACAGAATTTTTATCTTTTTGGTTCTATACCCCACCACAATGGATGTTTCATTATTGAAATGAAACAAACAAGATGTGCTTTAACTGGATATTTTCAGCTTTAATTTGAGGATATTTAAATAAAAATCAGGTGAAGTATGTAGGAATTAAAACTGTTTGTATATGTGCCTCCCACTTTCTACGGGGACAATTGGCTGCTCAGCTGTTCCATGGCCAGATGTGTGTTGTTCCCTCATTATCTTATTTACAAGGAGTAGATAAAAGGTCTAGAGTTCATTTCAAGTGTGTTATTTGCATTTGGAATCTGTTGCTATCAACTCTCAATATAGGATCCAAAGAGTTGTCACTATCAGTGAATGAAGACATCATTCGGCTGAAAAATAAAAACGAACCCATCAGAGTGATACCAAAAACATTAGGTGTGGCCAAATCAACTGTTTGGAACATTCTTAAAATAAAGAATGTGGTGAGACACCAAAAGCCCTGGAAAACCATGGAAAACATCTAGAAATACACTCTAGGAGGGAAGTGTATGTGTGTCAAAGTCAGCAATCAATAGAAGATGTAGAGTTTGCCAAACAACATCGAAAACAGCCTGGAACTACATCCTATGGGCAGATGAGATCAACTTGTACCAGAATGATGGGAGAAGAAGAGTATGGAGAAGGAAAGGAATTGCTCATTACCCAAAACATAACATCAGTAAAGCATGGTGGTGGCAGTGTCATGGCAGGGGCATGTATGGTTGCCAGTGGGACTGGATCCCTGGAATTTATTGATGTGACTCCTGACAAATGCAAAAAGATGAACTCTAAACTGTTTCAAACAATATTATCTGTTCATATCCAGCCAAATGCTTCAGAACTCATTGGACGGTGCTTCACAGTGCAGATGGACATGAAGCATACTGTGAAAGCAACCAAAGAGTATTTTTAAGTCAAACAAGTTGAATATTATGCAACTGCCAAGTCAATCGCCTGAAACCGATTGACCTCGCTGAAGCCAAAACTGAAGGGAAAATTCCGCAAACACAAGCAGGAACTGAAGACAGTTGCACTAGAGGCCTGGCTGAGCATTACCAGGCATATATTGCAGCATCTGGTGATGCTTATGCTTTCCAGACATCATTAAGGCACATACAAACTGTTGTAATACTTACACCGTTCACCTGATTTGTATGTAAATACCCTTAAAATAAAGCTGAAAGTCTGCAGTTAATACTACATTTTGTTCGTTTCAGTTCAGATCTATTGTGGTTGTGTATAGAACCAAAAAAATTTGAACTATATCAATGTCCCAATATTTATGGACTGGACTGTACATAGACTTTTAAATGGATTTCCACTGGAATCTTTGTTTCAATTCATTCCAAAGGAGCTGGATGGGGTTGAGGTCAGAAATTCCATAATTGTGTGTTATAAGCATAGCAGTTTAGAATCAATAATGCTTGGACAGAACCATACGTGACGATGTTAATGTAGAGAATTTTGTTTAGTACTGTAACATTTCTATTAATCTATTCATTATGAAATGTTCAAACAATATAAACCACAGCATGAATTTCCAAATATGGAAGAATATAGAGGATGTCTCCGAGACATTTAATCTGTAACAAAGAGAATTGCAATGCGCTTCTTTGCAAATTTCATGTTCCCCAATAGAGGTGGGAATAGATTCAAGATTCAAAAATTCAAAGCGTTTATTGTCAAGTGTACAAAGAAATTGCATTTCTCTGTGCAATAAACCACTCTGTTGCAAGTAACATACAAGTCTTAAGCTTTGACACTCAAGTTTTAGGTCAGTGAAGACCAGTCTCAAGTCAAGCCATTAACTTAGCATCCTAATCAGATTGGCATGTATTCTTTAGCACAGGGGTCCCCAAACCGGTCCAGATAGGGCCACTGTGTGTGCAGGTCTATGTGTTTTAATGCAAGACTTTGTTGATGTATAGTTCAGGCATCCCAATACATTTGTCCATATATTGTACTAATCAAAATAAATGAAAATGTCACTAAATACGCTTGATACCTCTTTCCAGCAATTCATTATTTAAGATGAAGCAGCATCACTTCAGAATTAATCAATATGTTGCTGTTATAGAGCAACATTTTATTGCAGTTTGTGCATTTTTTTCATACACATATCAGTGCCACAATAACTTTCTAAAGAGTCGGCCAATCAGAGAACAGGACCTGGCTGGTTCATGCCAGCATCTTTGGTCTTCGGTGGCATGACATGTTCTTTTGCCATGATTCCAGTGCAATGACCAGTATCTTCCTGGCCTCAATAGAAAAAAAAACAAAGCCCCTCCCATGAGAAAAAGGGCTATCAAAATACACTATATTGATAAAACTATTGGGACACGTGACTATTACGCTAACAGGGACTTCAATGACACTGCATTTAAATATATAAGCTTTAATATGAAGTCAGTTCCCCTATAAAAAATTCCGCTCCTCATGGAAGGCTTTAAACAGGATTTTTGCGTTTCTATAGGATTTGCATTCTGTAGAGCAATTATGATGTCAGTCACTGAATGTAATCCCTGCAAATGTAATGGATGTAATCCCTGCAAATCAGTCTTATGTTGTTTTTGTTGAATCTTTGCATTAAAGATGAATCTCAGCTAGAACGTTTTATCAGGATTTTGCAACTATATGGTCTGAGCGCATGACTGCAAAACTATAGAAGAGACTTTCCGGATCAGGCCTCGTGGCTCTATAAGGCCTAAATTTACACCATTTGGAAAAAGTATTGAGATACCTGACCATTACAAAAACAGGGACTTCCATTCAAATGCATTTTTATAAGCACTTGCACTCATCTTGGCAGGCCTTTCACAAGACTTTGGAGTATTTCTGTCAGGCACTGATGTTGGACAAGAAAGTTCGGGCTCACAATCTACATTCAAGTTCATCTCAGAGGTGCTGGATGTGGTTGAGGTCAGGGCCAGTCAAGTTTCTCCACACCGAACTCTTCCAGCCACAGTCATGCTGGAATAGAAAAGGTTCATCCCCACAAAGTTGGAAGCATGGTGTTGTGAAATATGTGGAAGCAATGTTGGAGGCATGTCTTGCTCTGCTGAAGTATTAACATTGCCCTTCCCTGGAAGTAAACACCCTAGCCCTTACAAACCCTGAAATTCATTTGTCCCCTATCAAATAGTGTATGTCACTCCACCCAACATCAGACTGCCTCTTTTATTTTTTCATTTTATGAATCGTGAATAAATAAATTTGCTGGTAGTGAAGGATTGCTTAGATTGGCTTAATAGCTTTCTAAAATGATTCAGTCATCTGAACAAAATCAGCCTTTCCTCATAATATTAAGACCATACATTGAATTTCTATGTTAGATGTAGCATATATACTTTACACCTATACATATACTTGTTATTTGCCAATACTAAAAGTGTTTTATTTATGCCACATTAAATTATTACAATAAAAAATACTGCATGTATATTAAAGGCAGCATTAATCTTATGTAAATAATCAAATAATTTTAGTATATTTACCAATCAGTCATCATCTGTGTTCCACAGAGTGATATGTTCAAAGCTGCAGAGTAGTGTTTTACCTCTGACAGGGCTTGGAAATTGGTCCCGATAGTCACCAAAAAACAATAATAATAATAATAATAATAAGAATTTAATTAATTACAAATTGAAAATAATAAACTGGAAATTGAAGTGAAATGTGATGCAGTCAAAAAGTAATGATGAGATTCGAACTTCTATCTTGGATGCAAAATGGTGAGGGCAAGAAAAAAAGGGCTGTGCATAACGTCATAATCTGTAATACTTTTGGCTTGCCGTTTGTTTGGTGTGGGAGTTGCTTGAATGTTTATGATTATAAATGGGTGAAAGTGAAGTGTTTGTTAATAACATGTTTATACTGACATATTCATGGCATCCATGGTCAATTTTCATGGTTCATAAGAGAGAACTTATATCAAAATAAATCAACGTTCATGGTTTCATGAATACTAATCAGAAAAAATATTATTGCTTTACATATAACATTTTAATAGATAGATAGACTGAAAGACTGACAGACAGACTGAGTTTTTCTCTATTTGAATGGCAACTCTCAACCAGTTTTATTCCCCAATGACTCTTTAAAATGTGGTGTGGAACCAAGAACAGAGTCTGTAAATGAATACCCTATCAAAGTGAAGTGCAGAGGTCAGCAGTTTTTATTTATTTTCCTAGATGCCGTGTTATTAACCTTCAGAGGTCTTTAGAGTGGGCTGGATCCTGATAACAGGGCCTTCCAGAATATTCCTTGCAGGCCGAGAGAACCAGAGTGAGCTTGATCTCAGCATCTTTACTTCATCCTCATTTTATTTTTTTTATTGGTATTTGTTTATAATCGCTCTCTTTTTAAACGTGGGCTGTTTTTGTGACTTCCAGATCACAAACAAAAATGTGAAAAACATTACACATAAAAGCCCTAAATGCATTTAGATATAATGTGCATCTGCAAGGTTCAGTAAGATGTTCAACAAACCTTTGATTAGCGATACAATATTTTTCAAGCGATCCAACACATACAACTGGCCCATTCTATTTAAATAAAATGTCTTTTATAATAAAATCTAAGTAGTTTTTAATATATGTGGGGGTTTCTTTTAATTAACTTATTTGTAAAAACCTCTTAATAGTCACTAAATTGTAATTTAACAGTAGAATTGATGAGAAATGCAAAGGCAAAATGCTTTAAGTTTGATTATATGCTGCTACGAATTTCTCATTAGTTCTCCCTCACACATGAAGTAAACTAATATAAATGTCTCTTATAATCGCATGTTTTGACTGACCGATCTCCCAGGCAGTCTGATCTGTCTGATCATTATATTACTCAACTCATGATCTGCCCCTCTGCCCTTTTTTTTCCTTGAAACAGCCTTATGCACCTTGACCAGTTTGTGAATGTGGGGTGGGTGTCATGTGTGCTTACGTGAGTATGTGTGATTCTGCGTGGAGAGCGTGTGCATCCCCACCTACGCTCTGTGCAAACTGTGGGCGTCTGAGGGACACTGATTGGTGCCGGTGGCCACTTGCCTGAGAGTCAGCCCTCTCTCACATCAGCTATAAATACTGGATGCCACCGATGGTCCAGCACCTTCTCCAGCTGAGTTCTCCTTCCAGCAGGACCAGAGGACCCTCCTGACCATGAGGCTGCTTGTACAGACCCTCACTGTCTGCCTGGCTCTCTCTCTCAGCCTGGCAGTTCCCTCGTGAGTGCTTCTTAAACTCTCCTCTTTTTTAGGCTTCGTATGTTCAGTTAATGTCAGCAGGGCAATTCCTATCTCATTTGAAACCTCAACTTAGACCCCACACCCTACTTACAATGCATTTTTTAATATAAGGCATATCTCCTGCTGTTATGAAAGAGAAAGAGCTTATCAGTCGGCTTTAAAGACATTTCTAGAAATGAAAGGAGCTTTGCAAATGTAATATATAATGGATCTATGATGGATCTATGGTGATAAATACTGTATTGAATTCTCACTTCTGTCTTCTTGTTCTGATTCCTCATGTTCAGACACCATACAGGGGAACATATGGCTGCAGGTGAGTGCGTGGGATTGCACGTAAGAATGCACTTATAAAAACACATTTGGAAGAATTTCCTTATAAATTTATCATAGCTTTATACAAGATTATATACAAAAATGGCCTGAAGTGTTGTCTTGATTAAACTAAACAAAAAGGATATTTCAGTAATCGCCCCTCTAAAATTCTAAACATTTTATTACTGATATCACACAAATGCTAGATGCTAAATTTCCAATAAAGACATTTCTAAGTATAGGAAACCAGTGATCAGCTGGCAACGATCCACTGTGATTTCTACTGTTTTAAAAATGTACCCTTTTCACTTGTAGAGTCTCATCTTAAGCACGAATTGTGTATTTTGTCCCAGATGAGCCTGCTGAGGCTCTGCCACCCCACCACCATTCTTTCCACCATGGGGCTGTGGTCGATCGTTGCAAGGGAATTGAATTTGATGCTGTTGCCGTGAATGAGCTGGGAGTTCCCTACTTCTTCAAGGGTGAGTCATTTTTATAAGGATAGCTTTACAAGGTTTAATGAAAGACTTATTTCTGAGCCTTTCTGAGGATCACTTGCTCTTAAAAGTGCTCTTAATGGGCTTCCTTCCATAAATAGTGAATCGCTGACAAAGATAAACTGAATATTTCGCTATATTTTATGGTCCTTTGCTTCTAAAACTGGTGACCCTCGCTCCCTTTCGATTTTGTTCAGGCGACCATCTGTTCAAGGGGTTCCATGGCGAAGCTGAGCTTTCAAACGAGACTTTTGCTGAGCTGGATGACCATCACCACCTGGGGCACGTGGACGCAGCGTTCCGCATGCACTCTGCTGACAGTCCTGAGCACCACGATCACCAGTTCTTCTTCTTGGTACTTTGCATCTTAGCGTGTTCTATACCGACCTCTATGTAAGTTGAGCCTTATTTCAAAGTCTGGGCTACTTCGAACTGAATGTCTCTCACCTTTCTGTTCACCTGTCTGTAGAACAACAAGGTCTTCAGCTACTACAAGCACAAACTGGAGCCAGGTTACCCAAAAGATATCTCCGAGATGTTCCCAGGCATCCCTGACAACCTGGATGCTGCAGTGGAGTGCCCCAAGCCAGACTGCCCGAGTGATACTGTAATATTTTTCAAGGGTATGGCAAACAACTTCTCCCCTAAAATATAAGCAAAGTCTTGTCTCTGAAGAGTAGAAGCCTTTCTGAATGTTACACACTCAGAAAAATCAGTCATGGCTATTTTATTTTTAGGTGTTTTATTTTTTATAAACATTTTTAGAATTTAATATTCCTTAAAATCAGTGAAAAATCTGTTAATTATAAAAAAATATTAAATTGAATCAGTGAAAACTGACTTAAATAGGACGAGATTTGGATCAAGCAAGATACATTTAGTTCGAATTTAAAAGATTTAAAGAAAGATAAATCTGTTTGTTCCAATCACATTGGGATTATTTGTATTATTATATAATTCTCATTCTTAATTGTTTCATTTACATGTGGCTGACAAATATGCAGCACTTAAATGTATTGGCCTGTTTCTGTTAAATATAATGAATTCAAATGGATGGAAAATTTATATGCAATTGAAATATATAAATCCTTAGAAATGGGTCAAATTTTTCTGTGAGTGTATTTAGGTCAATCTCTGATCCATAATTTGCTCCAAATGTTCTTGCCACAGGTAATGATATCTACCATTTTGACATCAAGACCAAGAAAGTTGATGAGAAAGAATTCAAGGGCATGCCCAACTGCACTGGTGCCTTCCGCTTCATGGAACACTACTACTGCTTCCATGGACACAAGTTCTCCAAGTTTGACCCCATCACCGGGGACGTTCATGGTAGATACCCCAAGGAGATTCGGGATTATTTCATGAGATGCACCCACTTTGGTAAGTGAAAAAAGAATGAGAGAGAAAGAGTGAGAGAGAGAGAGAAAGAGAGAGAGAGAGAGAGATTCATGAAGGCCTGTTACTCTTTTGTTTTAGGTGAAAAGAGTGTTGAGAATCACATTGAAAGAGAGAAATGCAGCCGTGTGCACCTGGATGCCATTACTCAGGAGGATGATGGTGACATTTATGCTTTCAGAGGTTAGTTCTATGTTGTCTGATCTAAAATCTGCCCACATTTAGAGGCCAGGATTCAATATGCTCTAGATGCAGAGCTGGAACATACTTGTGTAATTGCATTTCATTGCTCTACTGAAGACGTTTGGAAGATATTCTTTACTTCAGCACATTTGAATAACTATACTTCTGAGTTTCTAAAAGAACAAAAATCAAAAGGGCTCAACAGCTCTCAGCTCTTCATGATAGGGGGAGGAGTTAGAAAACTCAAAATGCTTTGTGTCTGCACAGCCGTGCAAATATTAGACCTGTGTCACGTCCAGTGTGTTGATACATAATAGTACAATGATTCATTCATAAAGGCAGTTACTGAATTATTCCTGTGGATGTACAGAGCATATTCTGGTATCAAAGGCCGGATTAAAACTGGTTAGTTAAATTATTCGATTCATAAATCATTCATAAAAAATATATAGTCTCCTACTCTAGCATATTAACTGTAATATATTTGTATTTCTTTGCACTTTGTGGAATTTGAAGTCATATCTGTCTTTAAAGTATAAATATACACTAAAGTGGACTGCTGTTGATGGCACCCTGGGAGCAGTGTGTGGGAGTGGTACCTCATTGGTGCCACTGGAAGTCCTGGGATTCAAACCCATGACCTTCAACTTGCAAGACCAGCACCCTTATAACCAGGACACCAGCTGCCACTTTTTAAAATCTGATTTCACTTCTCCTTTCAGGCCACCACTTCATCTCAGTCACTGGTGATAAGCTTCACTCAAACAGCATTGAGAGCGCCTTCAAAGAGCTGCACAGTGAGGTGGATGCTGTCTTCTCCTATCAGGAGCACCTCTACATGATCAAGGTCAGTGTTGGTGAGCACAGACATGGTGCTTGCTAGTGAGAAAGAGAAGAATGTGGGGTTGTTTACATTTCCGTTTGTTTTTGGCTGCAGGATGACAAGGTGTTCGTCTATAAAGTGGGAGAGCCACACACGCACCTGGACGGCTACCCCAAACCTCTGAAGGAGGAGCTGGGCATTGAGGGTCCTATCGATGCCGCCTTTGTCTGTGACGACAAGCACATCGCTCACGTCATTAAAGGTATGAAAGCGCCAGACATTTGCTTCAAAATGTCGTTGGGATGCAGTGTGTTTGCTTCTCTAACTCCACCTCCTGATTGTAGGTCAGACTGTTTATGATGTGGACCTGAAGGCAACCCCACGTGTCGCAGCGCAGGAGGGACGACCCTTCACCGTCTTTAAGAAGGTTGACACCGCCATGTGTGGGAAAAAGGGCTTGACAGTAGTGATCGGAAGCCACTTCTACCTCTTTGAGAGCCCCATGCAAATGATCGCCTCCAAGGCCATCCCTGAGAAGCACAATGTGGCTCAGGAGCTGTTTGGCTGCGACCACTAAACACATCACACAGAGTGAGGGAGGGCAAGAGGAGATGCCACCCAACAAACTAAAAGTGGACTGACCTTTGGGGTCTTCCTTAGCCACGGAATCATGCGGCACCGAACGAGCTAAGCGTGTCGCATCTAGTGGCATGTTTTATTTTCCCCTCACTCATGTCTCTCTGGCTTCAAACTGTTCCTACCTCGTCTCAAAGAAACGTTACCTTCAGTTCATACAAACACAAACATGTGCCGTAGCGTAAGCTACTGGGTTCTTCTTCCACTGTGCTGTGCACTGTCTGCCGAAATAAGGCTAATATGTCTCTTGCAGCGCTGTCTTTTAACACAGATAACTATGTATGCACTTTGTGGTTGATGAATAAACTAAAGTAAAACTATTTACAGCTCAGTGTTTTCATTGGAGTACATATGGCACTTAGCCAGCCTTTTGTTTTTTGGTGAAATTTCAGGACAAATGAGAAAACAAGGCCTCATGCAGTCTGTGTGAAATATGTTTTACTACCTTAACCACTAAATCACTTCAAAGTGTACTACTCACCCAAAATGACTGAGCTGCCAAACTCATGAAGCATGAAGAACACAGGCACACACATACACACATTCAAAATACTACTGGTATCAGTTCTGTGGGATCAAGATAACTTGGATGAACTGATGTAAAGTATGAAAAGCAGTAAGGTGGGTCAATGAGCTGGATCAGATTTTGTGGTTGCAGCTCCATCAAGGTAGTGAGACTGATGAGACTCAAACGGGTGTAGCTTAATGAAAATGCTTTAATAGGCAATAATTCAGAACCTCCACAGAGGCTTGGGTGTTTAAGTGCTCATATTTTCCTATATAAAAGCCCCATGTAAGGCAAAGGAAAATGGATTGACGAAGACATGAATCAGAAAAATTTGGGAGGGCTTTCAACTCCCTAAAGCCCAGGACACCAGCCACCCCAATTATTTTATTGTGTATTAATGCAGTTTTATTTTTAATGACTATTATTTTGAAAGTTAATTCAAAATAAAAGTCATTAAATATTAACGTGCTGTTGCTCGGAAGGTGCCTGGTATTCAGTTCTGATGGTGGCTCTGGACCGCCAGTGTTTTGATGATTCATGCTGCCTTGTCAAAAAATGCTCGTTCAAAAGTTCATTCAGTTCATACAGTTTATCACATTGCTGATGCAGCAAAATAGACAAATATGCACAATCAAAGGATATATATATATATTTTTTATATTAAATTATAAACAATGCTTAAGTTGAGAAATGTTACAGAACAATTGGAACTGTAGCTGTGTAACCTTTTTAAAGGAAATACCGCTTTTAAAAAAGCGCTTTGTTTGTGTCAAGTCTGCCAAGGGGAAGGAGGACGCACCCCTCAGTAAGAGCAAAAGGAGATTACATACAGAGTCTTTGACCACAGTGCCAAACTCTGGGCTCTTCCTCATTGATCTGGATGAGGCTCACTTCCTGTTACAGCCATGAAGGTATCCACCTCCACCTCTGGTAGGGCACAACGCATCTGTAGTCATTGCCATTTACAGCATTTAACTAACACTTTTTGTCCAAAGCGACTTCAATTCATTTATTCATGAGTAGTGGAGACACACAAAACACTTTATCCAAACCTGTTTCTTCTTGCACAAGGTTTTTATGTACACTGGCTTTTCAGTTCGCTGCGAGTGAGTATTTTCAACGGCAGGAGGAGTGGTTTCAAAGAAAAGAAACCGACTAACAGCAAAGACAGTGGAACAGAATGCTTTTAAAAAAAAAAATTAATCCCGCCTCCCAAGTTACACCAAGAATTCAACCTCCATGTGGCACACAAGCATTTCCATATTCATCAAAAATGCTGATCATGAAATTAATGAAAAACACTTAAAAAGCATTATATTCATTTCTGTTCATTTAATGTTTGTAATAACAGAAATGAATGTTGGTTAAGACGTTGGACTTGTGATTTAGCGACTGCGGTCCAAATCTTCTTATGAACTTTAAAACGTAACCTAGCTACAAACATCACAATGTATTAGTAGCCTGCTATTATTAATAAGTAGCCTGATATTAGGCTTAAAAAATGTTACTGCATGAAAAT
>JBBKCR010177140.1:0-14719 GCA_037577295.1 Ladigesia roloffi | reverse complement strand
TTGGGGACCACTGATCTATGTATCAACAATAACCCCCCACCCAACGCCCATCCCCCCCAATCCCCCGGTCCGCGGAAAAATTGTGAAGCGTTGACAGGTCCGCGGTGATAAAAAGGTTGGGCACCGCTGCCCTACATGACTACAGAAGTAATACTGAGGCTCTCAAGCTCACATTAGGCACATTTTCATTCCCCTGTCACATGTAGAATAGTTTCCTATCTGACAGATTATTGTATTCCTAGAGGCTCGTTTGTGCTTCAGATCCTACATGCACACAACAAACAAACAGTCTGTAGTCCCTCTGATGGAAGAGAGACTGCTATTAGCAAGCAGCTGCCCTGATGGACTCGTCACACACCACACCACTCCTGCATTATGCATTGCAGAGAACTACAAATAGATTCCTCCTTCTCCCAACTCTCTTAGCACTTCCTTCCTGTCCTTTTCTTCCTTACTTTTTCTCCCACCCACGCACAAAACCTACCTTTATTTCCTCTCTCTGAGTCATTAAGCAGCCTCTCCTGGTGTCGTATCTAAGAATGGCCTTTCAAGTGGCTCAGAATGGATAAATGAAGTCCTTGGCACATCATGTGACACATTTCTTCGCTTTGATCTGAGAGGTTCCTTAGAGGCCGAGTGGCGCAAGGAGTGAAGAAAAGGCTCCCAAAATGGAAAAAAAGCTACTTAGGAAAGTTGTGAATGAGGCCACTTTTTGTTCATAAGCCCCATTCCCTTTTCCTTCATGGAGTAGACCCTAAAAAAGAGAATGTAAATTTTTAATGCCAGCAAAGTCTCATGCTAGCATCTTCCGCAGTGCGCGGGGCATTACGGAGGCCAACTGGGTACAAATTGCTGAGGCCGGTTACAAACAACCAGGGAGGCTTTTCCAGACTTTGTTGCCAAGTATCACCTTTATAGACTTAGCAGTAGTGTCCTTTGGGCCTCGTGCATATTTTAAGCTCTTACTTGGGTCTGGTGTTTGGTGTCCCAATTCCAAAAGTTTCTCCAACTCCGGGCCATTGTGATATAATATTCCCAATTCATTCCTAAAATTAAGCCTTAAGACTTTGTGGGTGCCGCATTAACCATGACCCAAGTCACCCACCATATTTTCATTTGTCAATTTTTATATTTGTATGCGAGTACAGAGTCATTTTAAGTAATTTTACAGAAAGTACAGCTGGTCGTTCCTGGTGGTTATGGAGTTGCAGGAGGTTGTGTGTTTAAACCCTAGGTCATCATTGAGGTATTCTTAAACAAGGTGGTATGTTCACTCATAACTTTAATCACTAAAGCACAGAATTATTAAATCTATTGGAGTTAATGTCACTCTATTAAATAATGTTATTATCTGTATTATTTTAGCTCCTTACAATCACCATCAGTAAAAAAATCGAGCTTTTAACTTTCCTAAAATCCATGTATGCAGCTTTCTTGACAGTGAAACTTGTTGACAGATTCTAAAAGCATTCACAACTAAATCAGACTGAACTCCTCATGCATGCACATGCACTAACCATGTATACACACACACACACACACACACAATCACATCCAAAGAGGTACACCACAGAGGCTGTCCCCTTAAGAGAAAAATGTTAATGTGGTTGGGCCAGCATCGCATTTCCCCTGCAGGTAAGGAAAGCTCAGAAAGTGGCGGTGTCGGCTGGCCTCAGAGGGCACCAGAGGAAGTGGAACAGTTGGGAACAACACTCTGACTGGCAGCCTGTAAAGGGCAAGCATGTAACCTAGTGCCATTCTCACATTGAACTGTCAATAAAATGACCTCCCTGCAGAAACTAGGCAGCGCAAAGGCTGGAAAATAATACCTTAACCTTCTACGAGCTCCAGAAACAACCGAATCAGGATGATTGCTACAACATGGATTATAGAATGTTGGAGGTGGGGGGATGGATGGCTTCACTTGTACATGTCTGGATAAAATCTACAGTCCTTCACCTGGGATTTGAGTATAAATTTGTTATCTGTAAATACTCTTTCATTGGTATATGTTTGCCAATAACAAAAGAATGGTGTAAATTCTTCTCACTAGTAACATTTAAAAGCGAGCAGAGAAATTGTACTTTCCTATCAAAGTAGATTACAAGTGATTCAGTGAAAATCTATTTTTTGTCACTTGAATGTAAATCGAATGTAAAGGAAACTAACTGATAAACTATGAAGAAAATTATGTAAAAATAAATTATGTTTAATGGTATAAATTAACACAGCCTATATGCCTACACATTGTTACAGTCAACACTTTACCTATTGTTTTCTGCTCTGATTTATCAGGGGAGGATTTTGTTAAAGGGTATAATGAGCACTGTGGGAAAATCTCTATCTACCCGTTCAGATAATCTATTTACTATGAAACCATGGCTTTTGGGAAGATAAGCACTGAACGCACGCAATTATCGGAGCTTTATAGGCACAGATGAAATGTGTTTTTGATAGCAACATCAATGGGACATACAAAGTAAACTATTCACTGGCCATTCTATCTGAAATATTTACCATTTATAATGTTACAGGATTTACAGTTTAAGAATGCAGCTCATCTGTTGCTGCGTAGCAGACCACGCCCCCTCCTCTCCATCCTTCAATGAAATATTACAATAAAAAATATAGGACTATCCCGTAGCACATACATATAATATAGGACTACCCTGTAGCAGATGTATATAATATAGGACTACCCTGTAGCAGATGTATATAATATAGGACTGCTCCTTACCAGATAAAGGACAATTCTCAGCACAGCAGTGACAATAGCATGGTAAAGTGTGTCCTGCTGCTAAGTGTTTATCAGGCCCTGCGGTGTTGCTAAGCTTGTTTTTTGCACGTCAGTGTCAAGGTTGAGAACCAAAATATCCACCCAAAAGAGGTTCTGTGGTTAGAAACTGTCCAATGATAAAACACTACATTAATTATTTATATTGGAATCTACATACAAAGTGTGGCAATGAGGAAGTTTGTCTAATAAGGTGGCCAGTAAGCGCACAAAGTCTAAAACCACTTGAAACACTGAAAGATTAATATCGCTGTGCCTTATATACTCATACCAACACCACAAACATTACAATGGTAGGACCATTGCTATAATCACTTCACTGGTGGAAGGGGTAAAGCTTCTAAATAGCCCATACAATCCTACAAAGTGCACCTATGTAGTAGGTGTAAATAATAGTAAATTACTATAGCAGAGGAAAAACGCACAAAAAATTATCTTCTAAGTCCAATTGATGTGTCCATGTCTGCAGAACCAGTAGCAAGGGAGATATTAGAGGGAAAACATCCTCCACTTTCACCCCTTTATGATCTGCCAGCCATTTGGCTGTTGGTCACTGTTAACAGCTATAAGAGTTACCAGAAGGTCAACAATCAAGAACATTTTCCACATTACTTTCAATTGGTCAAGGTGATGTTATTATCTGTCAGAGTTATTATCTGCATTCAGATCTTTCCATGACTGTATGCCAGACTTTTCCATTCAGTCAAATCCAGAAAGCATAAAGAGACTTTGTTAGTGCAACATCAAACACAATTGAAATTTATGGCGGCGTATTTTCAGACTGAAGGTTAACCACCCACCTTGGCTCATTTTTTGAATGTAACTCAAAACAAGTCATTGCTTTACCCGCCCACATAATGAGTCATCCTTCCTGGGCACGTCCTAACACTCTGCTTTTAATAAATCTACAGTTTGTTCTGTCATTTTAATGTAATTGTTCAATATTGTTTCCTTTTCTTGCACCTCAGCTGCTTCTTCTGAAGGAATGATGAATCCCAGAAAGACATATGAGATGTCCATCACTTCTATCTTACCATCAACTGACCATGTACTGGGTTACGTGACTACACAGGTTTCACTTGTAAATAAAAAAGCAGTTAATTAACCAAGTCAACCCTGAAAATATTGTTGCAGTAGTTTGCTATTGGGGCCGAAGCTAAATACAAATACCATACATGGACAAAAGTATTGGGATGCCTGTCCATTCTGCCAACAGGGACTACAAGTGCATAGACTTAAATATGGATTTGGTCCCACTTTGCATCCATCACAGCTTACACATTCTTGGTAAACTTTCCACAGTATTTAGAAATTTGAGGCATGACATGGGCAGAAAAAGTTGCTACATTTCAACCCAAGGCACTCTGCCCATATACTGCAAATTAAAATCACCACAGCTTTCAGAATCTCTTACAAATTCCTAAATGCTATAAGCAAACAACCTTTCAAAATGAGTTATTAATGTAATCATTTAAACCTTCACTCTGTCCCAATTTACGAAGCCATTTCTGAAGTTTCTTGAAGAGGTAGGTAGCAAGATATCCAAACATTCCGTTACTGATGTGAGTTTGTGGACAACATGATCATGTTGATTCAGTGTGATTTTGAAATCTATTCAGACTGCTTATTGAGTCTGTTTCAGAAGTTTTATTGTGTGGGTTTTCCGCACTTATAAATATTTTGTGTTTAGTCTGTTCGGTATACCTTTGTTTCTTAAAATACATTTAAAAACATGTTTTGTTTTTTGGTGGGTTTTTTCTTCAAATTTGAGCATGTGAGTTATTTCTAATATATTGGAACAAAGAACATAAAAAGGGGGAAAATGTAATGATTTTTTAAATTTGTTGGAAACGTATATCAGAAAATTAAGCTATTTGCACTTTTAAGTTTGCACTTGGAAACTCAAAACATGTAAATTTAAAAGTATGCTAATATGATGCAAAAGCTCCATATTTTCAAAAGATTCAAACCCTGCAGGAAAAAGTAAAAAATAAGATATTTTACATTGCAAATGAAGTTGGAAAATATTTTATATCCAAGAACTTTCATATTTGTGGTACTTCAAAGTAGTGGTCAAAAAACGAGGCAGACACCCCAACAAGATATTATTACAAAAATAGATCAAGGCAGTTTTACCTTGGTGATATTTAACGTAAATACTGAACTATAAGCTGCTACTTTTTTTTCAAAATTTTTTACCCTGCAGCGAATAATATGGTGCACGTTTTTTTTTTTCATGATGCCAAAAACATTTTGCCTCATAACCAGGCCGGGAATCAGACACAGATTTGCTGACGGACCGGCTAGTTTTGGGTTGATACATTTAATGCGCACTTCAGCTACATCTGTGACGAGTGTTTAGGCTGCTCAAACTCCCGGACCAATCCCGGAGCCTCGTATTCCCAGGGGGCGGGGCCGAGTGAGTAAGAGGGTGGGCATGGCCCCCTAAGCCCCGCCCATGACGAAGATATGGAAGATAAAGATGCAGATTAAAGTATTTTCGTGGTAGCTGCAGTATATATACCGAGTATATTTTTACCGGCCGGTAGGAGATGGAATGTTGTTCCTGCACCGTTCAGTAAAAAAGCAGAAGCAGCAGAATGTGTGTGTTACTGATACGTACGGACACTTAAAGGGAGCCGCGCTACACACACTGTTCAGAAAATAAAACCATGTGCAATATGTATGTGTTTATGTTAATGTAATGTTTAAAAGTAAAAAAAAATGTATAGATATCTCATATTACAACTTGAGAAACATGCATCTTATATTCCGGTGCATACAAAATAGATTTTCTTTCTGAAATTAGAGCATGCAGCTTTTAATCAGGTGAGCTCTGTAGTGGAATTTACAGTCATTTTAAGTGTTCCCAAATCTCTAATCTAAAATGGCATTCTTTTGTCTAGATTACTGCATTAAATTTACACAAAATAGATCGATATTAAAGGAAAAAGCAATCAGTTTTATGTCATTCTTACATTTTACATCAGTCCAAACATTTGAGCTCTGGAGTAGGTGTATGCTTCTTGTTCTTTTATGTTATGAATGAAAGTAATTGATGGCTTTTGTTTTTTATGGTACTGTGGTTTCCTGCTGTCATAATGTGCCTCCCACCATGTTATTAATTTTCTCATTTGGCTCCAGATTGCTTCTCTTCATCTGCTTCCCTTGAGAAGATCCTTTCCCATCTCCCCTAAACACTATTGACTTATCACATGCATGGCTTTCCTTTTTATTCCTACACCCACTGAATCTGTAGAGAAAAAAACTTTTTTTTCATTAACTTCACATTGGTGTACATACAGAACGGTGAGGTTTAACCTGGAACCAGATTCTATTTAAGCATTGACCACGAAGTGCCAGGGAAGGTAACGTGTGCTCCAGTGATGGTTTCACATGAGTGGATTGTTTGTATGAAGATTCAGCCGAGCATCACCATCACAACAAGCTTGTTTGGCCTCTCTAGGTCAAAAAAGCCGATTTGCTCTCAATAAAGGTCATACAAAGTGTTCCTTTGTTGTATTTGCTCACTGGGACAGAACAGAAAAATACTTTAAGCTTTTAAAGGCTAAAGGAATGGTAATTCTAGTTTAACCCTCTGGCGCATAGCGGTCACTACAGTGGACAGCTGTCTAAAAGTCATTTTCTCCTAAATGCAATGGTTTCTATGGTGGAAATGTATATCAGCCATTAGAATGCTCTCTCCTGCTTCCCTCCATTGAGGTTCATTCAGTTGTTAGTTGTTGTTACTAACAAGTGAAGACACACTTGTTGACCATTGCTGGAAAATCTTGTCAATCCTTGATAACCCTAGGGGTATAAAAAATATTATGATATGTGGGAGTATCTAAATAACAACATTATTAGGAAGGGTCCTGTGTTTTAGAAGAGATATTTGGCATAAATGGCAAATGACAAATTGTGGGATTTTAAGATTAGTGGTATTGTGTTATTTTTAGAAAGGAAATAGTGTTATTTTTATTAACCATTGTTTTGTTTTTTTCTCAGGGCATTGTATTATTTCTAGAATGGGAATTGTGGCATTTTTACAGAGAATATTGTATCATTTTTAGACTAGACTCGTCCACTGCTCAAAAGACAAGGAACATGCATCTAGACTCTTCTCAGGCTTGGTCCCCCAGTAGTGGAATGAACTCTTCTTCCTATCAGATGTGTGGAGTCCCTCACAGTCTTCAAAGGTCGACTGAAGACCCACGTCTTCAAAAACCGCCTTGTTGACTAATGTTGTCTCTCATTTCTCTCAATTCACTTGCTTACTACTTAAATAAAAAAAAACCTCACCCTATTCCTTCCTAACTCCCCTACTTTCTGACATCCTTTGACAGATGTTGTTCAGGTGTACCAATCTTTTTTGAGTTTTGGATGTTGATTTATGTTTGGCTTTACAGGTCTAAGATACAGATGCAGCACTGATATACGTCGCTGTGGATAAGAGCATCAGCTGCATGACATAAATGTTAATGTTATTTTTTATACAGGGCATTGTATTGATATTCCATGTCTTATTTTAAGAAATAGTTATTTTTAGAACGGGTATTGTGTTATTTTTAGGAAGGCCACTGGAATGGGAATGTTTTTGTAGAAATGCTAACTAAAGGCCAACCTAAAGCATAACAGAAATAGCATGTAGCGCAAGGACAAACTGTACAATAACACACAGAGCATGTAAATACAGAATCCTGATGTGCTTTCACCTCTGTGTGCATGTACAGGTAGTGAATATGGAGACATGCTGCTTCAGTTGCAGCTGCTAAATTATGAATGCGCCTTTGAATATTTTGCCGTTGGCTGTTGCCCCGGCAGTTTTCAGATTAGTGAGCTCTCAGGTGAAAAAAAAAACCTCATTGGTGCAATTGTTTGCTTTCATGGGTATATTGGCATAGACAGGCTTGCATTAAAAGAAGTACAGATAAAACCGTTTTAATCCAGACTTTGATCTGCAGGCTGGACACAGTGCTCAAGTAAATAATGAGGAAACTCCCACGCTTTTCTCACCACTAGTCACCCTGCTGTGCACCGCTCTCAGGTTGCAAGGCAATGTCACCTGCAATACTGCTCATTAGTGCAGGCAGACACAAACACACCCAGTCCACACAGCACGCGACTAATGAACCAGGTCCAAAGGCACACACACTCTCACACATACAACAAAGCACAGCTAATTAATTGTTCCAGCCCCTGCTCCTCTTTCTCTTTCCCTATGGATCCTATACAGGCACGTGCAAGCTACGCAGAAGGTCTGCCTCATGCCGCATGACCCCTTAATGTCAAGGCAAAACTATTTTGGCACCTGCTGATAATTGGATTAGGAATATTGCATCAGTTTTTCAAAATGCCTCCTCCACCACGACACTTGATGAAAGCAGATCTGTGCAGTCACGACTCGCAGATAAATTAGTGTCAGACACACAGCACACGGTTGCTCATGCCATGAATCACAAAGCCTTTTTATAGCCACCAAGTACAGTAAAAGTGAACGGGCAGCCAGTCCCTCAGCAACAGGTGGAAGCAGCCAGCAGTCTCAGTAGCGGCCTGCTGCTGACCCGGTGCAGCATGTGAGGAAAAGAAAGAGGCTTTGCACAGAATGCAGATTGTCATATCTGAATGTAAAGATTAGAAATGGCACCGGGACAGCTAAACTGTTACCCAAACGTTTGTAAAATGGTATTTCTAGGAATAATAGGAGTTTGGCCTTAGCATGTCACAATTTCTTCATGTTTTGCAGTGAGGCTCACAGTGATTAGATAACTGTTAATGAACTTGCTGCTGATAAGGAACTCTCTCCATAGTGCAAGCACTGTTGTTCAGGACAGAGCTCAGCTTCACATTAGTGAAAATTAAAGACACACCATGCTCAGAGCAGTGGAACCCCATTGTATTTGAAACCAGTATATTATGAATGGAATTTAGACAATTTCTTTTTTATTTTATTACAAAAAAAACAACCAATATATATATATATATATTTGTTTTGTTTTTTGTAATAAAATTTAAAAGAAATTGTCTAAATTCCATTCATAATCTAAATCTATTTTTAAGCCTATTGGTGAAACTGGTGAAACACAGGTTGCCAATCCATTGCAGGGCAGACACAGACAAACACACCCACACACACACACACGCAACCCTTTATAGCATCTCAGCGCCCTTGCTGGGGATATCTTTGGACTGTGAACTCAGCAGAAACCCAATGCCATCTGTAAAATTATTGTGATGTCCCCAATCTTCCATTTTGTTTTTGAAATCTTGGAATATCTTGTAACTCCAAGAACCTCCTGACCAGTAGCATTTCAACTATTCTCTTTCAAACAGACCACTCACCACTGCCTACTTTCAGAGCCCAACCTGCAGTCCACTTTACTTTCTAAAACATTGCTTTTCCAGTCATTTCTGTTATAAATAAACTGGCCCTGCAGGGCGTTTTTTCAACGCTTTTGTTCTGCCAAGAACAATTTTCAGAAAATGCATTCTACAATATATATATATATTAGGGCTGTCAAGCGATTACAATTTTTGATCTAATTAATTACATGGTGTGCCGATTAATTAATCTAATTAATCCCATTTAATCCCACATACATACAGACTTACAAGAAGCAGGTTTTTTTAACCATTTATTATTTAATACAATCCTATAATTTTGGGCAGCGTTTCTTAAACGGTGCCGGGATGTGAGAACTTCTCCGCCAATCCGCGAAGCCTCGGGTTCTGCACCAATCAAAATTCGGTCAGATCCAGCTCTGATCTCAGCGCTGCTATCACTGCAAGCCCCGCCCCCTCGACTTCATGGCCCTCCCCCTCGGGATAGTGTCTTCCACTCACCGTGATCCAGCATTAGAGCGGCTCGGAGCTCGAGAGTGTGAGTTTCTGAACGCTCCCACAGTTGAGAACCGGACCGATAATTACAGTTAATGTGTCGGGCCGGTCTGGGTTTGGACACGAGGTGCAGGGGCTCGGGGGAGTCGGGTTTAATTTTTTGGGGCCGAGACGAGCTCTAAGACAGCCACGGAAAAAAGAACAGAAACAGACTGAACTTAGAACACAAGCTCCGAGTGGCTCTGTCAGCGCGCCTGCCTCATTTAGAACAGTTAGTAGCAGGTGCAACTATCACATTAAAATGATGATATAATGGGATAAAAAAAATAAAAAATGTTAAAAAACATAGATTTCTTGGTGCTTATATATAGGTATTAGTACACAACAATAATTACAATAATATAATACTATATATATATATACAAAGTTGTGGACAGAAACAAGTCAGGAGATGGACACAAAAATGTCAAAGGTTTTATCAATTCTCAATTAGCACAGTAAAGTCTATAAATAAGAAGTGAAAAATGTAGTACTACTAGGACCCTAGCTAGATAAGGACATCCTTCTAAACTAGATGGAAAACTGAGGAGGAAACTGGTCAGAGAGGCTACTAAGAGGGCTATGGCAGGAATATATGGCCATTTGTGGCAACAATATCACAATTACTCCACAATTGTGGCTTTTATGGTTGTTGCAAGAAAAAGCAACTCTTCGAGAAAGGCCACATTAAAACCTGACTGAGTGAACTGTTTGACCTCAACAATAAATGATGCATTTTGCAGAAAGCCACACTGGCTCACCACCCAGTGAACACAAAAGCAATGACTGGGACACTTGTCAGGATAGCAGGAAAAATTAAATACTGTCAAACGCTTGAAGAAAACCTGCTGCCCTCTTCCAGTTATAAATGGGAAGATGGTTTGTTTTCTAACATAACAATGACCTGAAGCACACAGCAAAAGTGATTACAGAGTGGCTGGAGGTGAAAAAGGTGAATGTCCTTGAATGGCCTCGTCAGAGCCCAGACCATATTAAAATTCTGTGGAATGAAGAATGCAGTCCACCACCGGTTACCATCATATTTAGCTGAACTTGAACAGTTCTGTAAAGAATAAGTAGGCAAATACTGCATAGTCTAAATGGGCAAAGTGAAAGAGAAACAGCTGTAATTAAAAGGAAATGGTGGTTCCACAAATTATTGTTTCATTTTTTTAGCAACGTCAGAGGCACAAGTCGACGCCACCTGAGAAAATTTCAAGCCATTTTTTAACCCTCTCTCTGTGTGTGGGCTTGTGTGCACAAAGCAATCTCCGACTCTGATTGGCTTGACTTAACCAATAATTGTAGTCCCTTCTTAAATGAGCAGTAGCCTTGGCACGAGGGGAATCTAAACACAAGCCCAAAACAAGATGAGAGACATGGCAGCAAAGGCAGTAGGTGACAGACACACATCACATGTGAAGATGCTACACTTTAGACACACAAATCTCAAGGTGATGCTAGCACTGCAGAGAGTTGTCCAGTCTAGAGGACGCTGAGTGGCTGCCTCAGCTCAAGCTGTTCCCACTTTCTGTCATGCACCAGAAACTTCAAGGTATCAGCATTTGTTTTGGTCGTGTAATTGTCAGTTGACTGTAAATGTTACAGAGAAATTTGATTAAAGTTGCACAATGTTAGACAACTGTGTTCTTCCACTGCGTCTGTGTCATCAAACAACTAGTTGACTCAACTTAGACTGTGAACTTGACGCATATGTTGATCTGAAAAATCTGCTGATGTGTGTGTTTGTGTGTGCGTGTTTGCATATATATATATATTTATATATATGTATATACACTGCCCAAAAAATTAAAGCAAACACAAATAAACAACACAATGTAACTGTGTAACTTCAATCATACTTCTGTAAAATCAAATTGTCCACTTACAATCAATTTCACACACTGATATGCAAATGGAATAGACTAGAGTTGGAACTTATAGGCAATTAGCAAGACACCCTCAATAAAGGACTGGTTCTGCAGGTGATGACCACAGACCACTTCTCAGTTCCTATGATATCTGTATATCAGGAAATGAGGAGGAGGTGAGAGTTATGCTTACAGTCCAGCACTGTGCCAGGGAATATATATATATATATATATCACCTTGTTGTTTCCTCAATCTGTTTCTAGATGTACTGCAGGTTCTTGGTTTATATCCCTACCATAGTGTTTTGGTGGGGGATGGGGTTTGGGTTGTGTGGAGGTATTTCGTGTCAGTCCCAATATAATGGTTCCAGCGCCCATGGTCAATAGAGTGACGCATGAATTGAACTGAAATGCAGCTTTGCTTTGAAGTAGCTGGTTTGGCTAATAGGTAATGAATAGGCTGACTGGCTGCATACAGTACCTTCTGGACGGGGTGTCCTTCATGCTGGGCCTGTTATATATCATATTGTGGTGCTCTATGACAATAATTCCTCCCTATAAATCTGAACGGTACTCTTGTTCCTGCAAACAGATCAGGGTCTTGACCCTGGGCAGAAAAAAAAAATACTTTGTATATTTTCAGTATCTGAAATAATTTGCTGTCAAAAAAAAATCCAGGCCTACCAAATCTACAGGACAAGAGAGGTTTCAGT
This sequence comes from Ladigesia roloffi, assembly GCA_037577295.1. Lineage (NCBI taxonomy): Eukaryota > Metazoa > Chordata > Actinopteri > Characiformes > Alestidae > Ladigesia > Ladigesia roloffi. The sequence continues at coordinate 2,465 of JBBKCR010177140.1, read as the reverse complement.
ACAAGAGAGGTTCAGAAAAACAGTACAGCAGAGTAAACAGCAGCTGGTGTTTTTATACATCTTGTTCAGACTGCAATAACGTGTTGCATCCCAACAAACTGAGTCGGCTACAAACTGAAAAACAACCACAAGTCTCTGTGTAATGAAACTATATGTATTTACACTACCTGTCAAAAGTTTTAGAACACCACAAACTTTCCATTTTTTTATTGACTTTCAAGCAACTCAGTGTTTAATTGCAGGCTGAAATGAAAGCATAGAGCAAATACTCAACTGAAGTTAAAAATGAAGTGAAATCTATTGCTAACCAAAACTTTCACAGAAACAACAGCTCGTAGCTTTCTTTTTCAATGGAAATCAAATAATCTACAGAACGTTCTTCCCAGCTCTATTGCAGAAGTTCCCTTAGATGAGTGACACGTGTAGGTTGCTTTGCTTGCACTGCTCTGTCCAGTTCATCCCAAAGCTGATTGATGGGGTTTAAGTCTGGAGACTTCTGGGGCCTATTGCACAAAACTAGGATAAGGGATTAAGCCAGGATATCTTGGTTATCCTGGCTCAGCTTATCCATGATCTGGCTGCACAAAAGCAGGACAGGGGGCAGCAGGATATGTTATGGTATAGGTTACCATGGAAATGTATTCTGTGGAGTAAGCCTGCCCACGACCAGGCTAAATTCCAAGATATATTTAATCTCGTCCCTTATATCAGGCAGCAGCCACCACAAACGGAAACCAATAGTTATACCCACTACACATTAGCACATATAATTAGACTCACTGTTATTATTTTGATGTTTGTGATCATTAATTTCAGTCATTTTGGATAAATGATTTTAGATGATATTGCAATCATTAGATAAATATATATATATTAGGGCTGGGAATTTAACGCATTAATTTGACTAATTAATCCCAGAAAAAAATGCATTAATATTTTAACACAGTTAACGCATTGTCATCTTCTCGTTCAAAATTTCGAGTACACAGCAAGAGAAGCGAGTCCCAGATCACAGCTGCGTGCGCAGCCAGAAAGCGTTCAGTTCAGTTCAGTGAGATTTGGAAGAAAAAAATGCTAATATGGCAAATAAATAATGCCTTATGAATGTTTTTTTGCCGATTCTGACTCTGAAGGGGAATATTTTCCTTTTGGAAAAGACGCTCATGTGTCTCCCGGTTCAACTCTGGAGCGCAGCTGCACGGCCGTGCGAGTAGAGAGTGAACATGAAGCACAACCACATCTTTATTTCACCACTTTGCCCATTGGGAAAGTGTGTGGAAGCTGTGAACCTGCTCGTAGTGTCTGTAGAAGAGGTGTTATTTGAGCTAGGGGCAGCAGGAGAGGGGACATTTTGGCTAGAATTAGCCGCATTAGCTTTCTCCATACAGACCTCCAGAGGGGCGGAGTCTCAGCGCTGTGGGCGGAGTGTGTGAGAGAGCTGGGAGACATAGTTTATCAAATCTATCATATACTGTAACCTAATTCCTATGTTTGGTTCAGTCAGATTTTAAAATGCTACGATTAGATTAATGAATCGCCACAGCATGTAATTAATTAGATTACAAATGTAATCTCTTGGCAGGACTAATATTTTATATATATATAACATATATGTAAAGTTTTAAATATATAAAATACATATAAATAACTGACAGAATATTAGGGCCACAAATATATACTTAATCTTTCAGCACATCAGCATCACATAAGTAGCAGGACTTCTCCACAGAAAAAGCCAGGGTCATACATGAATAATACATTTTTCCTTTCTCAGTGTGGCCCTAATAATCCATCGCATAAAATATACATCCCATTTAAATATAAATACAAAGCGTGACATTTTGTTTCTTTATTACGTTAGGAAAAAACAAAAACAGATAAACCTTCAGCTCCATTGAAAACACACGGTGACTCTACAAGATAGGAATCACAGAATCAAGGCATATTATACAACGCAAGGATAAATACACAAATTCCTCTGCCACTGCAGGACATATTTAATTTAAATTTAAGGCATGCATATTAGCTAAAATAATTTCACACATATTGGTCTCTCAACATCCGACCCCTGTCGTGAGGGAAAATCTCAGGATTGTCCCAGTCCAGGACTGGGGGCCCTCTCCTTCCTCAGACAGACCACATTGTGGAGGACAGCACATGCCACAGTAATGCCGCATGCCTTCACAGGACTGACCCTTAATTTGTGAAGGAATCGAATAGGAGGCCAAAGGACATTTCAACCCTGGCCCTGGTCCAGGCATGGGCATGGTTGTAGGCCTGCTGTGCCTCCTGGGGGTTTGTGTAAGGGGTCAGGAGAAAAGGCGGGCAGGCATACACCTCGTCTCCCAGTTACACATCAGAAAATTCACCTGTCAACACGAAATATCATCATTACAACCTCATAAACAGAGTGACATTCTTGACACAGCCATGATGTAAATGTGGTTAATAATAAGGGATGTGTG
>JBBKCR010177090.1:0-14721 GCA_037577295.1 Ladigesia roloffi | reverse complement strand
ACAATTTGAGCGAGAAATGGAGTTTGTTCCTGCTAAAAGAATCTCTTCCACCCAGCCGATTCATCCCTGGCTCAAAAAGGGGCTAATTCCCCGGCATTGTGTATATTTTTGAATAATTTTTTCAATAATTCTCATCACAGTTTCACAGTTTTTATCCAATTATGTTTTTCATATAATTTTCAAGTATTTAACATTTTGCTCTTAGGAATGCGTGCTCGTCCCGTCCTGGTTTAAAAATTTGATGAAAATTATTCTGCAAATGTTTCTTTGTTAATTTCCTAACAACCAGGATCAGACAAACCTGTCAAAAGATTATATGTTTTTGTTTCCCTTTCAGGTTTATTTGTAAATACCAAATCAATAAGAGTTTTAATTGTTTTGGATATTCTTGTTGGACCTTTTATTGATGGGTTAAATTTGTATTTTGCTATAATTTATTTCAGTTTTTGCTTACTATGTTTATCTGGCCAATTTATGTTAAAATCTCCAAATATAATAGTTTCAGTACGCCCATTTAAAAACTTCAACATTTCCTCTAAATTATTATAAGACATATCATATGAAGGAGGATTATATAAGATCACAAGATTAAAAGTAATTTTTGGGGACAATGTAACATGTAATGCCAAACATTCTAATCCAACAATATCTAGTTGTACCTCAGCACATTTAAAAGTATCCTTAATATAAATCTTGACTCCTCCTCCTCTTCGTTATGATCTGTCCTTTCTGTAACAACTATAACCAGGAACATCAATCATGCATGATGGCGTACTAGTAGACAGGTTTCACTTAATGCTAAAATGTCCAAGTTTGAGTTCATAAGCAGATGTTTAATTTGGTCCCTCTTTGATATAATACTTCAGATTTTCAGGTGCCCACCTAAAATACCCTTTGGTTTGAGTTTTGAATCCCAGATCATTCTGGCATGGTTCACAGTCTGAAATAATTTTAACTGTTTCTGTTTTTGTGCAGCATAGTTGATGGCTTCTTTTGTCTTAAGTTTTCATGAAGTACTTGTAGTTTGCCTGTTTGTTTGGCTCCAGCCAACATATTTATTTTGTCTATGGAAAAGAAATTGTTTAGACTCACCAAGGTTCTCTGGATCAGGGACAGTTTTATTACAGGGCTCTGATGTTTCAAACATGTGTACATCCTGCAAGGTATCCAAGGGTAGTTTGGCCAAACACCCAACATCCCCCAGCTTGTGCCCTGAAGGTCCACTGATCTCTACCCCAGCTTGTGCCCTGAAGGTCCACTGATCTCTGCCCCACAGTTCACTCTCCGATTTAGATTACACTCAAACGATCCACTTACTGGTTCAGTTGTATGTTGATTTGTTGATGGTCCTGGGTTCATCTGTATATCGCCACCGAGCAAGAGAAGAATCAGTAGAACCTTTACATTATACCATTTTATTCTCTTGACATGCTGATGACTTTCTTGTCCTTTGCGATGATGATGGTTACTTTGCCAGCAAATAGAATAAATAATATTAGTATCCTTGGGTGAAGAAGTTCAGTGTTGGTGTATCAACCATGGGCATGAGTTTGGTAGATGTAATCTGTGTTTCATGTCCAGTAGCACTGATAGCAAAAGCCAAAGGGCTAATCAGGAACCACAAACAAAGCATCCACATGCAGCAAGCCGCATTATCCCTCTTTCCATCCTTGGCAGAAGATTTCTTTAGTGTTGATGAGGCATTGTTGAAAAATACCAAATTATATAAAAAATTTTGTAAAAAAAGGTTACACAAAGGAGCAAGTGTGGAGCCCAACAAATCACCCTTGCACCTGGCGGCCATCTTGAATCAGATATTAGTGTTGGAGACGTCCGATTCCATTCACTTCCACTATATTAGTGCTGGAGATGTCTGGTTCCATTCACCTCCACTAAATTAGTGTTGGAGACGTCTGGTTCCATTCACCTCCACTATATTAGTATTGGGGGTGGTTGGTTCCATTCACCTCCACTATAAAGTAAGCCCAGTCTCTGCTGTACCTTTAGGAAAGTTGTGGAAGTTTCCGTTAAGTGAAGTTTGCGTCTGAAAGACGTTGTGAGTGAAATTCGAGGAGAAACGTTCTGACCTTTCTTATTAATGCTCCACCTACCGGGGAAATTTGCATTAATTAGCATTAATTAACGTCAATTAAGAGTTTTCCCCCAGGAGCCATTACTCCCTTCACTGGGTCAGTCTGGAGCGGGACGAGGCGCAGAGATCACCTCCACTCACCGGGACCCGCTGGGGCGGAACCGACAGGGAGGTCCGCCTCCTCACGCATAAATTAATTAATTCCTGGATAAATAAACAAACATGCGACAGGATGAGGTTCTGACCTGCCCTGACAGAACACAGCTGATGCTTCCTACAGTCAAGGGCTTCAGGAACTTTCTTCACAAACTCACACTCTCCTGAGGGCGAACTGGTTCTGATTGGTTCTGAACTGGTGCTAAATGGTTGTGATTGTTTCTGAACTGGCTTTGATTGGCTCTGATTGGTTCTGAACTGGTGCTAAATGCTTCTGATTGATTCTGAATCTTTGCTGATTGGTTTTGATTGGTTCTAAATGGTTTTGAACTGGTTCTGTATGGTTCTGATTGGTTTAGAATTGTCTCTGATTGTCTCTGATTTGTTCAGAACTGATGCTATATGGTTCTGATTGGTTCTGAACTGGCTTTAAATTGTTCAGAACTGGTTCTAAATGGTTTGATTTGATCTGATTGGTTCTGAACTGGCTCTGATTAGTTCAGAACTTGTTCTATGTGGTTTTAATTGGTCCTGAATTGGCTCTAAGTTGTTCTGAACTTGTTTCAGTGGTTCTGGTTTGTTCGTATTGCTTCTGAACTAGTTCTAGATTGTTCTGATTGGTTCTGAACTGGTGCTGAATGGTTCTGATTGGTCCTGAACTGGCTCTGGTTGGTTCAGACCTGCTTCTATATGGTTCTGATTTGTTCTGAACTGGTACTAAATTGTTCTGATTGGTTCAGAAATGGTTCTGATTTGTTATGAACTGGCTCTGATTGGTTCAGAACTGGCTCTGGTTGGTTCAGACCTGCTTCTATATGGTTCTGATTTGTTCTAAACTGGCTCTTAATTGTTCTGAACTGGTACTAAACTGTTCTGATTGGTTCAGAAATGGTTCTATATGGTTCTGATTTGTTCTGAACTGGCTTTAAATTGTTCTGAACTGGTTCTAAATCTTTGGATTTGTTCTGATTGTTTCTGAACTGGTTATAATTGGTCCTGAAGGTGAAAGGGGCGGGGTTTAAATTCTTACACCACTAAATGGAACCTGCAGTGAGAACTGATCCACAGCAGAACCACAGAGTTCCTTTCAGATTCAGAGTTCCTTCATTTTTTTGTAGTAAAATTAATTTTATTTGTTTTATAACCCGAGCGAATCTCAGATTCTGGAATATAGAGCCACTGCTGTAAAAGTACTGTAAACTGACTCAGTAAAGTGGCCTCACTATATCTTTGAATTTTTTACAGGTTAGTTTAAAGTGTAACTTTACAGTACAAGGAAAAAGTAATTTAACGTAAAAAACTATTTTATATTGAAACCAAATCCATCACTGATACAAGTTTCTCACCCAATCAGTTCCTTTTATTTATTATTTCTGATTGGCTGCTGATTTAGTGCTGACCTGGTTCTGATTGTTTCTGAATTGGTTCTTAATGGTTCTGAACCGGTGCTTAATGGTTCAAAACTGGCTCTAAATGGCTCTGATTGGTTCTAAACTGGTGCTAAATTGTTCTGAACTGGTTTTAAGTGGTTCTGATTGGTTCTAAACTGTTTCTGAACAGGTTCTAAATGGTTCTGACTTGGTTCTGATGGCTGAAGGCTATATCAATTCATTTTGTTCTCTATTTGTGTGTCAGAGAGAGAAGAACTCTTCTGATCTCTCAGTTCCATCTCCTCCCTCAGGTTCTTCAGTTTTCCAGGTTCTCCAGTTCTTCTGGTTCTCCAGCTCTCCAGGTTCTCCAGCTCTCCAGGTTCTCCAGGACCCCACCTTAAATACTGCAGCATAAATACTGATGTACCAACTTAAATTCTGATGTTCCATCTTAAATCCTGAGATTCCACCTGAAATACTAGTTTAAACACTGAGGTTCCACCTTAAAAACAGCAGTTTAAATACTGAGTTTCCACCTTAAATACTGCCATTTAAATACTGAGGTTCCACCTTAAATACTGCAGTTTAAATACTGAGGTTCTAGCTGTCGGTTCTCTGAGTGTATTCTGTAGGTGAGGTTATCTCTAGTTCCTCCAGAGTGTGAAGCTGCTCTCTGTTCTGGTTCTGAAGATTCTTTGGGTCTGAGTGTGTTCTGTAGTTGAGGTTTTCATGGGTTCCTCTAGAGAGTGAAGGACGAGAGGTTCTCCGGTGTGGTTTTGAAGGTTCTGTGTGTCTGAGTGTGTTTTGTAGGTAAGGTTCTCTCGGGTTCCTCCGGAGAGCCAGATGCTCAGAGGTTCCGTGTGTTGACTGAGGGACTGATTTTGTATTCAGGAGCTCCGGCTGGTTCCGCGGGTTCTGGAGCGTCACCTCGTCGCTTTACACACAAAACAAGCTGAACAACAAGCGCAGCCTGTCCAGGACACCTGTTCAGCAGTGGGGTAGGGGGGGGCACCTGTCCCATGGTGGACGGTGGGGGGGGACCTCTGTCTGGTCCTGACCTCCCACTGGGACAATCTGAGGGGGGGGGCGTCCCCTACGTCCTCCACCTCTCTCTCCTCCACATACACAGAAACTCCTCACTACTACACTAAAGAAACAGATCAGCAGAGTCCTCAGACCAGCACTGAACTCAGAGATCAAACATTATTTACAGAATATTACTACCAACCAATCAGCTCTCAGAACCAGAACACTAACCAATCAGCTCTCAGTAGGGAGAATATCCACTAATCAGTACACAGTAGTAACAATATTTGCCAATAAGCACTCAGTAGTGAGAATACCCACTAAGGGTGGAAACAAATACAAATACGGTATTCTGATTGGCACAAATAACATGTTTTTTACGAATACCGTATTCGGACTACTTTTTAAAATATTTGTGATCGCAACGCGCTAAAAACACAAATATGAATACGAATAATTTTCCCTTTTAACAAATACAAATACAGATACAAATAGCGTCCACTCTGCCGACCCCTAATACCCAACCATTTAGTAGTAATAATATCAACCAACTGGCACTCAGTGGTGAGAATATCTACCAATCAGCACTCAGTAGTGATAATATCCACCAATCAGCACCCAGTAGTGAAAATATCCACCAATCAGCTCAATAGTAAAACTATCCACCAATCAGCAATCAGTAGTGACAATCTCCACCAATCAGCTTTCAGTAGTGAGAATATCCACCAATCAGCTCTCAGTAGTAAGAATGTTTGCCAATCAGCTCTCAGTAGTAATAATATCAACCAACTGGTACTCATTAGTGAGAATATCCACCAATCATGTCTCAGTAGTGACAATACCCACCAATCAGCTCTCAGTAGTTAGAATATCCACCAATCAGCTCTCAGTAGTAAGAATGTTTGACAATCAGCACTCAGTAGTGAGAATACACACCAATCAGCACTCATTAGTAATGATATCAACCAACTGGCACTCAGTAGTGAGAGTATCTACCAATCAGCACTCAGTAGCAATAAAATCCACCAATAAGCACTCAGTAGTGAAAATATCCACCAATCAGCTCTCAGTAGTGAGAATATCTACCAATCAGCACTCAGTAGTGATAATATCCATCAATCGGCACTCAGTAGTGATAATATCCATCAATCAGCACTCAGTAGTGAGAATATTCACCTATCAGCTCTGTGTAGTGAGAATATCCACCAATCAGCTCTCAGTAGTAATAATATCAACCAACTGGCACTCATTAGTAAGAATATCCACCAATCAGCTCTCAGTAGTGGTAATATCTTCCAATCAGCACTTGATTAACCAATTAACCTTGAAGAAAAATAGAAAAATAACAAAAATTTCTATTTCATTCTCGTGTGTCAATATGTTTCAAACTTACATTGCAGTAAAATATTGGCATTTCGCTAAAAAGGAGTTTTAGGAGCAGTTGAGTGCGACCGTGTCTGGCCGGTTCCTCTCATTAGAGACGGTTAGTATTGATGATGCATATTTATTTTAATAGTGTGCTGTGCTGTCGGAGTGGGATCGCTCGATAAAGTCGTGATTTAGAAGCTGGTTCCGAGTTCCTTGCTGTAGAACGTTCTCCGCTTTAATGAGAGCGGCGGAGGATCGATACACTCCAGTGCTCGCTAATTAAACTTCCTGAGTAACGATCGCCTGATGTTGAGGTTCTCTTTGGGAGTGACGAGGATAGATAGGATCAGGAATGAGTTCATCAGAGGGACAGCTCATGTTAGATGTTTTGGAGATAAAGTCAGAGAGGCTAGACTGAGATGGTTCAATGATTACAGAGGTAGAAGGATGCTGCAGTTCGAGCCACCAAGCAGGAGGCTGAGAGGAAGACCCAAAAGGAGCCTCAGCCTCCAGAACCTCCCACAGACCAACCAGCTCCAGCATCTCCTCCCTAAACCAGCCTCACAATCCAGAACCTCCCGCAAACCAGCCAGCTCCACCCTCCCCTGCTGAAACTGGCCTCAGACTCCAGAACCTCCCACAGACCAACCAGCTCCAGCGTCTCCTCCTGAAACTGGCCTCAGCCTCCAGAACCTCCAGCAGGAACCTCCACCAGCAGAAACCTCCACCAGCAGGACATCCCTGGGACCACAGTGTGAGTTTCTGGTTCTTGTGAGGTTCTTGTGGAGGAACATCATGAAAACCTTCATCTCTTCATCACTGAACCAACTCTGAGTCCATCAAGGCCTGTTCTGAAGGGGGAGGGGTCAGGGACTTTCCAGGACACGCGCACACACATACACAGACACACACACACACTCACACACATATTAGACTTGTAGTCAAGACTGCCTAAACCAAGACCAAGACACTACAGACATTAGTTTTTCCAGGGAACATCCAAACAGGAGCAGTGCTCCCTGCTACTGGTATATATAGAGGGAAAGTCCCACTGCTAAATTGGGATATACCATTTGCCCACTAAATGCAGGGGGCGTAGAGTAGAATTGGGAGTTTGGATGGGTTTTGGCCAAACGGGGTTGTTTGTCTGAAATGTATTGTTGTATTGTGAATTTTTGGTAGTTATTGTTAATTTTGGTGGATTTTGTTTAGCATTATTTTGGGAATTTTTCATTATTCTTGAGATGGTGGTACGGCTTAAGTAGGAGGGGCTATATGGTATATATAGAGGGTGAGAGGAGCAGGCTGGGATATCACAGCTCTTACAGGTTAGAGCATAGGCATTTTGGAAAAGAGAAAAAAAATATTTTTATAGTAAAATAAAGCTTCACAGGAAATTGTCCAAAATTTGACTTTCTCCAGCTTTTTTTATGCATCCACCATAGGCTTCTCCTAACACCAGAACTAAGACCAAGACAGACAGGGTCAAGACCAAGATGAGACCAAGACAAGACCAAAACAGACAGAGGCAAGCCCAAGGCCAGGACCAAGAATAAGACAGTCAGAATCAAGACAAAGACCAAGACTAAGATAGACAGAATCAAGACCAAGACAAAGTCAAGACAAGACCAAGCTCTAGACCATAACTGTTGTGTATGTCTCAGACCAGTCCACTTCCAGTCCACTTCGAGTCCTCTACTAGTCCTCTACCAGTCCTCTTCCAATCCTCTACCAGTCCTCTACCAGACCCTTTCCACTCCTCTATCAGTCCCCTTGCAGTCCCCTACCAGTCCTCTACCAGCCTGCTTCCAGGCCTCTACCAGTCATCTACCTGTCCTATTCCAGCCCTCTACCAGTGTTCCTCCAGTTCCCTACCAGTCCTCTTTCAGTTCTCTACCAGTCCTCTACCAGTGCTCTACCAGTCCTCTACCATTCCACTTCCAGTATTCTACCAGTCCTCTACCAGTCCTCTTCCAGTCCTTTTCCAATCCTCTACCAGTCCTCTACCAGACCCTTTCCACTCCTTTATTAGTCCCCTTGCAGTCCCCTACCAGTCCTCTACCAGCCTGCTTCCAGTCCTCTACCAGTCATCTACCTGTCCTCTTCCAGTCCTCTACCTGTCTTCTTTCCAGTCCTCTACCAGTGTTCTTCCAGTTCCCTACCAGTCCTCTTCTAGTCCTCCACCTGTCCTATTCCAGTCCTCTTCCAGTTCTCTACCAGTCCTCTACCAGTGCTCTACCAGTCCTCTACCATTCCACTTCCAGTATTCTACCAGTCCTCTTCCAGTACTCTACCAGTCCTCTTTCAGTCCTCTACCAGTTCTCTTCCAATACTCTACTAGTCCTCTACCAGTCCTCTACCATTCCTCTTCCAGTCATCTACCAGTCCTCTTCCAGTCCTCTACCAATTCTCTACCAGTCCTCTTCCAGTCCCCTAACAGTTGTCTTCCAGTCCTCTACCAGGACTCTTCCAGTCCTCTACCAGTCCTCTTCCAGTCTTCTTCCAGTCCTCGACCAGTCCTTTACCAGTCCTCTTCCAGTCCTCGTCTAATCTTCTACCAGTCCTCTTCCAGTCCTCCTCCAGTCCTCTTCCAATCCTCCTGCAGTCCTTTTTTCTGTCCTCTTGTCATCCCCTGCCAGTCCTCCAGGTTAGAGCATAGGCTCCTCTTGCTTGAATTGTTACCCCGTGTTTAGTTTATTATTTTTTTATTAAGGTATTGTATAGGTTTTCTCTTGTGGTGAAGTTTTGATTGTTTTTGCATTTTGGAAAAGAGAAAAAATATATTTTTATAGTAAAATAAAACTTCACGGGACATTGTCCAAGATTTGATTGTCTCCAGCTTTCTTTATGCATCCACCATAGGCTTCTCCTAACACCAGGACTAAGACCAAGGCAGACAGAGTCAAGACCAAGATGTAGACCAGGACAAGACCAAAACAGACAATGGCAAGTCCAAGACCAGGACCAAGAATAAGACAGTCAGAATCAAGACCAAGACCAAGACTAAGACAGACAGAATCAAGACCAGGACTAAGACCAAGACAAAGTCAAGACAAGACAAAGCCCTAGACCAAAAAACATTCTCCCCTAACTGTGTATGTCTCAGACCAGTCCTCTACCAGTCCACTTCCAGTCCACTTCCAGTCCTCTACCAGTCCTCTACCAGTCCTTTTCCAATCCTCTACCAGTCCTCTACCAGACCCTTTCCAGTCCTCTATCAGTCCCCTCACAGTCCTCTACCAGTCCTCTATCAGCCTGTTTCCAGTCCTCTACCAGTCCGCTACCTGTCCTGTTTCAGTCCTCTTCCAGTCCTCTATTAGTGTCCTTTCAGTCCTCTACCAGTCCTCTTCTAGTCCTCTTCCAGTCCTCTTCCAGTCGTCTTCCAGTCCTCTTCCAGTCCTCTACCTGTCCTCTACCAGTCCTCTTCTAGTGCTCTACCAGTCCTCTACCATTCCACTTCCAGTATTCTACCAGTTCTCTTCCAGTCCTCTATCAGTCCTCTACCAGTCATCTACCAGTTCGCTTCCAATACTCTACCAATCCTTTACCAGTCCTCTACCAGTCCTCTTCCAGTCCTCTACCTGTCCTGTTTCAGTCCTCTTCCAGTCCTCTACCAGTCCTCTATCTGTCCTCTTTCAGTCCTCTACTTGTCCTCTTCCAGTCCTCTATTAGTGTCCTTCCAGTCCTCTGCCAGTCCTCTTCTAGTCCTCTACCTGTCCTCTTCCAGTCGTCTTCCAGTCGTCTTCCAGTCCTCTACTAGTCCTCTACCAGTCCTCTACCAGTCCTCTTCCAGTGCTCTACCAGGCCTCTACCAGTCATCTACCATTCCACTTCCAGTAATCTACCAGTCCTCTTCCAGTCCTCTACCAGTGCTCTACCAGTCCTCTTCCAGTCCTCTACCAGTCATCTACCAGTTCGCTTCCAATACTCTACCAGTGCTCTACCAGTCCTCTTCCAGTCCTCTACCAGTCCTCTTCCAGTCCTCTATCTGTCCTCTTTCAGTCCTCTACCTGTCCTCTTCCAGTCCTCTATTAGTGTCCTTCCAGTCCTCTACCAGTCCTCTTCTAGTCCTCTACCTGTCCTCTTCCAGTCGTCTTCCAGTCCTCTACCAGTCCTCTACCAGTCCTCTTCCAGTGCTCTACCAGGCCTCTACCAGTCATCTACCATTCCACTTCCAGTAATCTACCAGTCCTCTTCCAGTCCTCTACCAGTGCTCTACCAGTCCTCTTCCAGTCCTCTATCAGTCCTCTACCAGTCATCTACCAGTTCGCTTCCAATACTCTACCAGTCCTCTACCAGTCCTCTTCCAGTCATCTACCAATCCTCTACCAGTCCTCTTCCAGTCTTCTTCCAGTCCTCGACCAGTCCTTTACCAGTCCTCTTCCAGTCCTTGTCTAATCCTCTACCAGGCCTCTTCCAGTCCTTCTCCAGTCCTCTTCCAGTCCTCTTCCAATCCTCCTGCAGTCCTTTTTCTGTCTTCTTGCCATCCCCTGCCAGTCCTCCACCCATCATCTGTCCATCATTTTCCCATCCTATTTTTCCTCCTCTTTATCTCCTCTTTCTATTATCCTCCCATCCTTTTTTCTATATTATTCCCATCTTCTATCTTATTTCTATCCCCTTTATGTCCTTTTCCCGTCCTCTGTCTGTCCTTTTCCCGTCCTCCTCCCGTCCTTCTCTCATTGTTTTTTCCATCCTCCTCCCATCCTCCTCTGTTCCTCCTGTCCTGGTGAACTCGGTGGTGTGGGAGGAAGCTGTCAGGAATCCTTCAGGCAGTGTTAGCAGCTCGCTAATCACCGCTGATTCTCCGGTTCTCCTGTTCTCCGGCGTGAACTCGAGCTGACAGCCGTAATTAGAGCGTTAGGTCTCAGCAGGTCTTCAGAAACCTGGCAGGAGACACGCGCACACACACACACACACACACAAACACACACACAAACACACACACACACACACACACATACACACATGCACACACTGTCTGTGGGCCTCTTAACCACTTTCTGATCGGATGGCAAATGTCTCTGGACCTGGAGCTCCTTCAGTCCTGTAGAGAATCCACGTCTTCCTCATGAGGGGACACAGGGACGAAAAAGGTTTGTGTTAGTCAACAAAACGATTACAGCAAAAACAGCAGCTGATACTGGTCCAATATAATGCCAGGCTGAAGCTCTGCTGCAGGTCTCGGCCTGTCATTACTCCATTTCACAATCAGAGCACTAACAGTTGATTAGGTTAACAATCAAATCTCTTACATTCGACTAGGTTAACAATCAAAGCTCTTACAGTCAACTAGGATTCCAATCAGAGCACTGACAGTCGACTAGGATCACAATCAGAGCACTGACAGTCAACTAGGTTCTTAATCAGAGCTTTTACAGTCGACTAGGTTCATAATCAGAGCTCTCACGGCCCACTAAGTTCACAATCAAATCCCTTACAATCGACTAGGTTAACAATCAGAGCTCTTATTGTCGACTAGATTCACAATCAGAGCTCTTACGGTCGACTAGATTCACAATCAGAGCTCTTACGGTCGACTAGGTTCACAATCAGAGCTCTTACGGTCAACTAGATTCACAATCAGAGCACTGACGGTCAACTAGGTTCACAATCAGAGCTCTTACAGTCGACTAGGTTCATAATCAGAGCTCTCACGGCCCACTAAGTTCACAATCAAATCCCTTACAATCGACTAGGTTAACAATCAGAGCTCTTATTGTCGACTAGATTCACAATCAGAGCTCTTACGGTCGACTAGATTCACAATCAGAGCACTGACGGTCAACTAGGTTCACAATCAGAACTCTTACAGTCGACTAGGATCACAATCAGAGCACTGACGGTCAACTAGGTTCACAATCAGGTTCAGCAATATAAATATTTACCCATATGCCTGTCCCGGGATTGGCTGGACACTCCTAGCGCTGCAGTTTATCCTGTAATTTTAGTTTTTATTTGTTTGCGGGTTCTGCTCTCGGCAGCTGTTGCTTGTTGGTGTCCATCTGCTCGCAAAGTTTTTTATGATCCAGAACTCCTGTTATTCCGCTGAGTGTGTGTGTGTGTGTGTGTGTGTGTGCGTGTGAGCTTGCAGACAATCTGCTGAGAGAGGAACCCAGCTGGAGAGGGTTCCCGACCTGATTAGACGGGACGTCCCGCAGGAGGAACCAGATCCTGATTTAGCTAACGAGGCTAATGCTAGCTAAACGGATTAGCAGCATTAGCGCCTTTTAAGGATGTTTTCTTGTCAAAAAGCCGCTTTGACACTTGAAGGATAATTCTGGACGAGCGAACCTGGACCAGAACAAGACGATTCCACTTCACAGCTTCAACTGACTGGAATTCATTATAATTACAAGTAATTATACATGCCTGTTCATGGTGGGCGTGGCTTCAAGACCTCAAAGCAGTAATAAGGAGGGGTGTCCACATAATTATGGCCACACAGTGTAGTTGTAATGAAACAGTTAATGCCTAGATTCCAATTCACAGCTGCAACTGATTGGAATTAATTACAGTTATCACTAATAAAATACATGTAAATGTTTTATAACTTCACTACTGTAACATTTGTCAGTTTTAAAACATTTACATGTCTCTTTAAAAAATGTGAGGTGTTTTTTTAAATAGCGGAAACATTGTTCAATTGTAGTGATAATTTTAGTCCAATTAGTCACAGCTGTGAAGTGGAATCTTCCCGTTCTGGTCTATGTTCATGTCTATGTGATATTATTGTCTGTCATTGTATACAGTTTGTTTGTCCTCTCTTTTTTATGTTATTCATCAAGTGCTCTTGGGCACTTGCTAGGCTGGCACTGTTAAAAAGAATTAGTTCTTAATGCTTTGCCTGGTAAAATAAAGCTTAAATAAAAATAAATAAATAAATAAAAGATAGGAGTTAGTACTACATTCAAAACAATCTGGGACTCATGAGCCACTCATCATTTTTTTTACACCTGAAAGCATTCATGAGGAGGGATGTCCACATACTTTTGGCAACAGAGTGTAGCTGTAATGAATCAGTGAGTGCCATTAGATGATTTCAGGCTGAAGCTCTGCTGCATGACTCAAGCTTTGTTACCCCCATGTGGCACAACAGGGATCTGTCAACAATTTAACTGAATGTTACTGAAAATGAACAGATGTGTCTCTAAAATAAAGTCTCTAAAATAAACAGAAATAGCCAATCCAACTTTATTTATTTAGTACATTTTAACAACTCAAACAGTTTCAGTGCTACACAAAAGAATATAAAAATAACAAAACTAATCAAAACAAATAAGAATATTGTTATAAGACTAAAAACCAAATAAAACAATAATAAAATAATATAAATTAGCCGCTTTAGAGCCTTTGAAGAATGTTTAGGTTTTTTTTACAGGGTTTTTGTTTCAGAGTGAGAGGTAAGGACTGAAGGACTGAGGGAGGAGGGGGAGGAATCAAGCTGGAGCGGGTTCCTGATCAGAGGGGACGTTCCACAAGGAGAACTCTGGTACCCCTCAGAAACCTATGGAACCAAACCCCTTCATTTCACCTCCTAAAATGAATGGGAAGCTAGGAGTTAGCACCACAGTCGATTCATTCTGAGCGACTTCCACCCCCTACCTACAGGGGGTGGTCTCCCTGAAGACACTTGAGGGTTAAGTGTCTTGCTCAGGGACGCAGTGGTGCTGGAGTTAGGATTCGAACACATAATCTCATGGTCCAGAGGTATCTTCCCCACTGAGCTACCTCCAATTATTCATTAGCTATGTTAGCATCCCCAGCAGACGCTACGAAACCCAAACTACTAAAAACTTGGAAACTGCTGTGATTTTAGAATTAGAATTAGAATCGGAATCAGAAATCTTTCTTTTTCCTGGAGGAAATGTGGCGACTCCCACATCATCCTCCATCAAACACAATGTACTTAAAATCTTAAAATCACCTTCATTTAGCTGAAATGGCCATTAAAAGTGATTTAAGGTACGAGTAAGAAACCCCTTAATCCTAAACATGAGGAATTTTTTCAGCAGGTTTGTTTATTTAAGGGGCAAATTTTTAAAAAGTGAGTGAAAAATTCAGTAGTTTATCTTTAATCTCCTTAATCTTTAATGGAAAATAAGGTAAAAATTAAGGTTAAATGTTTACTTTACACATTAAATTGTAATTATTTTCAAACAATATCCTTTAGAGTATAAAGTCACAGACTCCCTTGAACATCTTGTAAATGGAAGCTTGACTGCCTGGATTCAGGAAATGAGGCAGATGAGTTAGTGTTGTAGTACTCGAAACCGGT
This sequence comes from Ladigesia roloffi, assembly GCA_037577295.1. Lineage (NCBI taxonomy): Eukaryota > Metazoa > Chordata > Actinopteri > Characiformes > Alestidae > Ladigesia > Ladigesia roloffi. Next base: position 431 of record JBBKCR010177090.1, on the reverse strand, counting down.
CTCAGACTCAAGACCGGTCTCGAGACCATTTTCTGCTTTCTCGGGCTTGTCTCGGTCTCGACCCTTCAAAGACTTGGTCTCGTCTCTGTCCCGGACAGCAGTAGAAGGAGGAGGACTCGTAATTTCAGACCGAGTCCTCGAGACTAGTTTATTTTTTATATGTTCATGGTAACAAAAAACTCCAACAATTATCCATAATTACAAATAAATTCAAATAATAATAATATAAATAATTTTTAAAACGCAAGGAATGTTGACTGGCATTATTTGAAAATGACACTGTGCATGTGTGTGTAATGTGTGTACGTCTGTGTTTGGCATGGGGAGATTTATTAATTCAAGACGAAATAAAGATTAAAGGATATTGAATATTATGTTCTACTGTTTTCTCAAAATTATTACATAATTATATTGTGAAGTAGCCGACTAAT
>JBBKCR010177074.1:0-31432 GCA_037577295.1 Ladigesia roloffi | reverse complement strand
AGACCCCTACTTTTGATTTGTATGCAAGGAGGGAGTGATTATTATACATAAAACAGTTTTTTCAGTTGAGTGGTGTTTGTATCAAAAACAGAAGTATAATAGTAAATAAATATTGGTTCTGAATATCGGTTATCGGGCACATAAAAATGCAACTAATTGGTATCGGTAATAAAAAATCAATATCGGTCAATCGCTAGAATTTACCTTCCATGCTTTCCACCTCCTGAAACTGCAATCCAGCTCAGTTACGTACATTGTTTGACCGAAATTCAAAGAAGGAAAGTTCCCAAATTTACCCTGACCCTGCAATGCATTTAACTGTGGTTTTTGCAGCTACCTTCAAAAACAAGTTGTCCTTTCTTGTTTCTTTTGACTTCAGAAGCACTTTCGGATGCACCCGTCCGCTCCTTCTTGTTCTCCACAGAGTCAAGGGTCTTCCCACCAGCTTTTTCCTTCATTCTTCCACTCGATTCAGCTTCAGCTTCAGGCCTGCCAGCTGACATTCCCAACGAGTAATAAAATTAAATTAAATTTAAAAACAGAGAGAAAAGAAACACATTGAAACATCATTAATGATGAATTCTAAGCCTTGTACTGGAAATCACATTCAAAGGGCTTTTTTGCCCAACCATCACAGCATGGTGTTTCTGGGAGCCTTCTGGTAGTTCAAGGATGCTTTTATGTGAATTCAAACAGTGAGGAAGCTACAGAGTCGCAGCAAAACAGCACAGTCACAGATTTTCATCTGGTCCTGTTTAATCTGGCAAAAAAACTTGCCATGTTTCATCTGCTTCGCTTATCCTTTTTCTCAGCGTCACTCTCTCGCTCATTAACTTTCAAAGAAGATGCTGTTGGTGAAAAAGTTGAAGTCCTGTTCTCTATTCATAATGTCCAGCTGTGGACGAGGCCCCAGGCTGGACAAGGCTCGGCAGATGTTAGCTAATTAGCTGAAGTGCTGTTCGAGCAGCTCACACTGCATAAAGAAAAGGATTAAGCTGGTCGACTCCCCAGTTTGCGTGGAAAAGGCTCCAGCTTGGGTGAATGTCAGCTTGGGAGTAAGCTACCATAGATAGCTAACTAGGAACAGTGAGCTACGGTTGCTCACATAAACAGTTAGTAAAGCTACGAGGCCCAGCTTGAATGGGCACTGTGAGATAGCTCACAATGTTAGGTAAAGAAAATGAACTAACTGAAAGGCAAACCTGACTGTCAATTAACATATGGACAGCATCAATTATGCTTTAGTTGGAAATGGTTAGGAATGGTGTGCAGTACACACACACACACATACACACACATATAATCAATATATCGATCCTTTTAAATGTGGGATTAAACATTTTTTTAGTGTGTTTCCTAAAAAGAAAATGGGTAAACGTGGATGCTGAATTATATCTGAAAACCTTTCATATGAAATAAATTGCCACATGAACTGACTTACTGAAGCGAAACAAAACCAGTCTGCCAATACAGAGAATACGCTTTATCTCATGCTGTGCATGTAAAAAAAAGTTGTTCCTACACTACACATTTATTTGATAAAATGCTCTTTCATTTTTTTCAGCATCAAAGGCTCAGCAAGTTTAAAACGATGAATAATCATCTGCCTCATTAAAAAAAATATTCAGAATCTATTCTGTTGCTTGAGGATTATTTAGAAGTACCAACATTTTAGTAGTGATCAGCCCATTCCTACTCATTATGCAAGTCACACTGGAGACATTATAAAGACTGTAAGGTCTGGAAAGAGATTTTGTGTCCGTATTTTGTGTATGTGTTTGCCATCACAACAAAAGGTTAGGTTACGTAAAAAAGTTATCTGAATTCTGTATTTTAAAGATTCTTACCAACCCAGTTTATGGGTCTTTATATGGAATGCTGATGATGGTAAAATAGTGGAAATTTTGAAGATAGATTTAGGCCAAAAGCTTCTTAAAGTCTTAAAATACAACGTCTCGGATATAAGGCAGGGTTTTAACCCTGTCGTGCAATAATTTCTGTGAGGGAGATTTTAAAGTCAGATGTCTGTCTCCACTCACCATCATTGTTATACATTCTGATTTTCTCTATTACAGAGCATTTGACACCAAATTCACTCTGAATGAATTTGTTTACATCTTAAGCACTTAATAATGCAGAATCATCCTGTAGACAGTCCGTCACTTCTCTTGATTTGAAGACGTGTGCTGATTTCTCAGTTCTGAAACTCACCACCTGAAACTCTGGAATCTCGTTTGCGTTTCTCTCCTTTAGTTTTGGGTTTCTTGCCTGCAGAGCTTCCAGCTCCCTCTTCGTCCAGTTTCCTTTTTCGTTTCTCTTTCTGTTCATTGTCTTTGCCCATTTCTGATTCAGGTTGTTAAACCTCGAGGTTGTACATAACCTCATACGTCTCAGATGATAAAATTAGCTAAATGTATCCGGCCTAGCATAAAAGACGTCCTGGTGATATTCTTAGTCACTTTTTAAGCGAACAGGCGAGTGAAATACCTACAAAATACACTTGAATCTCAAGTGATCCAGTCACAAATAAAAATTTTACACAACATCCAGGAAGCTAACACTGCGCTTCTGCGCATGCCCACAATCCGGACACGCCCACCAGCCGCACGTTATTATTGTTTATACGTACCATTTGTATGTGTGTCTGTGCACGTAGTGTATTTTTGTCATTGTTTGTCATTGTTTGTTTGCATATATATATATATATATATATGATTTTATTTTTTTTTGTTTGTTTGTTTTGTTTTGTTTTGTTTTGTTTTTCCTTAATCTTAATACTTAATGCAAAAATACATCATCTTAATACAAAACACGTTTTTGGACATCTTTGATGCCAAGTGCACAAAGTAAGCTCCATAAAGACATGGCTGGATGGAAGAAATTGACTTGCCCACACAGAGCTCTGGCATCATCCAAAACCTTGGGCATGAACTGGGATGGAGATGGCAAGACAGGCCTTCTCATCCAACATCAGTGGCTGCCCTCATAGATGTGCTATCAAATGAATGGGCACAAATTCCCACAGAAACTCCAAAATCTTGTGGAAATAATTGGCACCCTGTCTTGTTAGAGGTAAACTGCTCCATTTTGGGATGTTAACCATGAAAGAATATGGAAGTGAATGGTAAAATGCCACCCAGCCAGACTGTGAAACTGTATTTATGAGAGCTGTCAGAAAATTGTAATAATATTTGATTAATTATAATAATTCATGATTAATATCTCCATTATTTTGTGTAGTTAAATGCACAATAATCACATGCTTTAAACATTTTTTTACCCTAAAGATAAGGTTTCCCAATCATTAATCAGTGTGTTGTGTTCAAGCTTAATTAGTGGGCAAAATAAGCTTAATCAGAATGTTTTCATTATTTTAATTCTCTATGAATTATTCATTAATTACATTGCGTGAAAGCATGACTCACGAGAACATTAACATTAGAAGTACACAGGATGTCCCGCAGGGTGATTAACATTTCTCCAATTTTCATCACCAATGTCCAGTGAAAGCAACAGATTTGAATCACAATAAGCACCTTATGTTCAAAAGTACACAGACACTCCTAATGAGAAAAACTATCAACCACAAGCTATAATCACCAGGGAAAAGCTTTCCTTAAGTAGTGTAACCCTCTGGAGCATCATTATTTTAGTTAAATATATTTGGAATAGTGTCAACCTGTTATTATTTCCTCGTACATAATATGTCTTTTTTATGTCGTTTCATATTTTGGAGAGAGACGGCCATATAAATATGAAATAAAGGCAGATCTAGTCGAAATACCCCCTTAAAACCAGTCTTCAGAAGATCTTCTATAAAGGCAGCATTTACACAAAGAGCCGTGACAAAATCCATCCTCAATGGTTCTTTTTCATGGTGGGAAATGCGGCTGTAAATCATAGAATATAAGAAATTCAATACAATAATGTGGCTGTATAGAGAAAAATGGCGTCTTATTCACATGAACAGACTGCAGCACAGTACATTTTGGACAATGAGGAATTCCATCTCCGCATTTGACCCATTCACCAATAGATAAGATATGATAAAATAAACCTTTTTTAGTCCCACAAGTGCAAAATATGCAAAGTACCGCAGAAAGAGGACAGTACAAAAACGCAGCAAAATTGGAAAAGTAATAGAATAGAATAAAATAAAAATAAGCTAAAGTATAAAAAATGGAAATTCTTAATATACAGTCCAAAGATGTACAGTATTAAAATCAAGATGGCGCCACTGGCTGTCCTGAGATTCAAACCCATGACCTTCTGAATGCAATTGCAATTCCCTTACAACTAGGACACCGACTGCCCCAAAACTCTGTCACGATTCAAACCCACAATATTTGAATGGCTCTATAGCCCTGCCCAGAGGTCCAATGCATTTCTCATTGCGCCTCTGAGCCCACACAGAAATAGAAAGGCTTCTGCTCTTATTACAAGTTTGATCTCTGCACAAAGCCCCTCAGCTGTTAGCATCAAACCTGAACATCAGGCTGAGGTTAGTTTCTCACTGTGTGGGAGACGGTTTAGCTGGTTTGCAGTAAAACCACACAGTTCTGGTTTACCTAAAAAGTCATTCTGGATTAATGGAGTAATTAGTCCCATTAGATAGAAGAATATAACAGTAAAGAGTCCAGGCTGGACGAAGTGCTGCTGTTGCTGATGGGTTTAATAGCATCAGCCCTGAAAAGGCAGACACTCCGGGGGTCGTGAGTTGCTGTGAGGGTTCCTCTCATTAGAGCCCGACACCTACTCTTTCATGCCGGGATCTCTGATCCTCCTTTCCACACTATACGAAGTAATACTATAGAGCTAATGTCCGTGCACGGACCCTGTAGAGAAGCCTTTTCAGCTCTTAGAATGTTTTTTTTAAATGACAGCACAAGGAAAAGCAGTAAATGTTACACAAGATCAAAAGTATTTCCTTTCACTTTAGACTTTTCAAACTGTTCTGCCTAATTCAGTATTTGTGGTGCAACAGGCTTTCTGTACGGTGGTGGCGAATGGAAGTAGACCAGTGAATCTCCATGTTTCTCTGCGTGTTTATGTGAATGATGATGACGGCAAAATAGTGGTAAATCTGAACGAAGTCACGTTTCTTTGGGGACTATTTTCCCGGACGCCGCCGTGCACGCAACCCTCTGCTTTTAGAGCTTTTAGAGCAGATGTCTGGTTCCATTCGCCACCACTGTGAAAGGTTCTGTGAGATTTTCTCCAGAACAAAATGACTTTAGTTTGCCGTGACTGTTTTATTCTGCATACATTTTTAATAATGTGTGAAATCCAACTTTAAATAAACAGCCAATGATAAAAAAATACAAATGGTTTTCATTTTGTGTAACGTAATTGATTGTATGTATGTGTGTGTGTGCGTGTGTGTGTGTGTGTGTGGGGGGGGGGGATCACATTAAATTTTACAGGTGGGGGCCACGCATCAGCGGGCTCATTTTGAAACTAGGCTACAGATGGATGAAGACATATTGACTAGACCCCCTTACAAACACTTACAAATTGCCAGTGTGTTAGCGAGTGTGTGTAATAGCACAGAAGGATAATCAGCAATAGAATCAGAAACAGGAGATATGGCTGCAGCTCTGCAGTTCAGAAGGAGCAATTGTGTAATGCATATTAATAGCATTCGCTGTAAGAAGTGCGCTACATCAAAATTTCATTACGCGAGTGAACCGGAGGGATGGAGCATGACTCGGCAGGATTTTACAGCTTTTCAGTCAAATCGCTTCAAGTTTGTTTTAATGATATGTAATCAAAGCTAAACTGCCTCAATCAGCAGCACGTCAAAGGGCACAGCTTGGAAGGAACATGCAGCAGGTGTAGGATAATGAACCTCCTTAACAACTGCTGGACCTGAATCCCCTGTGGGCCATTTGCCTGTTGGGTTTGACATGCAAGTACTTTCTCTCCAATACGTTCCCAGCCTTTTTAATGGGACCCTGTTTTACTAAAAGATTTGTTGGCCCCCTCTCTTCGCCTCTAAAGGAAAGCTTTGCTCCCTCCTGCCTCTTTTAAACACCTGCCCCTCTAAAGGTCTTCTCCTCACAGCCCTGAATGTTAAACCGGGTTGTTATCGATGGAACGAATGTCAGGCATATATATGGAAGGGACACATGTTGGTCTTCTGGGGGAGTGATGCCATTTAACGCTATTGGCTAAGATCTGTTTTGGATCTTCTTCAGATACCACAAGGAATTTTACAGATTTCATAAGGTACATCTTTTTCCAAACTCAGCCCTGTGCACACCAGGAAAAAAACTGAAGTTCTTGAGGCAATGGATAGCAACAGTTGCCAAGCAGTGATTGGAAGGCGGAAAATAAGCTTGGATTCATCAGCCAGAAAAGAGAGGGGAATTGGTCTAACATGCCATAAGTCAGCGAGAGCACAAATCAAATGTTTACTTTTTACTACAAATACAAATACAGCTATAACTACAGCTTAATAAATATTCTTATTTAATGAAGCATTCACAGAGCTCCCAATTAACCCATTTGACATGTTTAACCCATTTAACATGTTTAACCTTCTTAACACACTTAACACATTTAGTTCATTTAAATATTTGGCCCATTTCCAAGGATTTATGTATATATACATATAAAATATATATATATACATATATAATTTCCATCCATTTAAATTACTTACATTTAACAGAAACAGGCAAACTGTTCCTCGTATTTGTCAGTCACATTTAAATGAAATAATTTAGAATGAGATTTATGTAATAACACCAATAAAGCCGATGTGATTTGAATAAACAAGGGCAGATTGATGTATTTATCATAAATCTTGATGTATACAATCTCATGCATCTGAAATAAATGAATCTTGCTTGAAAGCTCATATATTTTAACAAACTCATTGTTTACACAATGAACAGATGTATGTTGATTTTAAGGAATTTGAATCAATAAATAAACAAAAAATGTAATTATTGAAATAAAATCATATAGATGAGGTTACCTAAAAATAGACCATGCCATGATTCATTTTCTCTGTAGATACATTGATCCAAAGAAATGGTTTTAATTATAATGCTTTAGGCTAAGGTCTCTCTTTTCAGTAGCTCCATTGCTGAAGAGGAACCAGACCTTCTTGGAAAGGCCCTGGGATTGATAAAAAGGATTTAATGTGTGGTAGGAGGAGCAAGACGTCACACACACACACACATTCTAAACTCTAAAATAAGGCCATCTGAGTCCCTGTTGCCCTTAGGATGGCCCTATGTGTCTCTTAGAGATGGAACAGACCCAGCCAGACTTGGCCATGACCGAGAAGCCAAGAATCTACTACAGCAGAAGTGTCCAACTGTGCTCCTGGAGATGTGCCCGTCTACAGTGTTTGGTAACCTCCCTAATCTATAACATCTGATCCAGTTAATTGAGGCCTTCAACAACTGTAAATCTGAGCCAGGTGTTTCAGACGAAACTCCCCACGGCGGTGGATCGGGCTTTCCTGCATCACCGTCTGGTCACTAAATACTCGAGGGGAAACAGGAAAGAGCTTCGCAGGCCTTCGAGTATCGTTGTGTGCCCTAGACGGTTCGGCCTTCAGTAATGAGGCGTGCTTACGTCTGCACTCCACATTCTGGCAGTGTCGGTTGCAACCAAAAGGACTCATCTGGGGATAACCTCTAGAGAGGCCAAGCAAGTGGACACAGGGGGCATACTCTCCAGGCCGTAATGACCTAGTTCCGCCATGCTTGCTAACACTCTCACTGCTCTGTGTGTTCATTCGAACAAAAAGAAGTCTTCATGGGTTCCTATAATCCTTGCAGGGTGAACTCACCAGCTCAGGCGCTGTCGGGTGGAAAAACACACTCACTATGGAGACTGCGAGAGTTCCAGGCCTAAAGAAGCTGGTTTAGATGGTAGAGTTTAGCAACATTTCCTCAATTCGCACTCACCCCACATGCAGCTGTTCACCCGAGATATGACTGGAGTGCAGTTTTGATTCTTTAGTAATGGAGCTACCAGGCTAATGTTGCTACCAAATGCTAGAAGTCAACAGCCATCCCAGTATCTTCTGTAAGGTTATCCCCAAAACCAGCTCAAATCTGATGCAGCTTTTACATATACAGCTTTCAGCAGATGCTCGTGTCCAGAGCGACATATATAACACATCCCTCATGCTAGAATCCTAGATTCAAAATTAAGAGTAGCTAGTAGACTAAGACTCTTCGTCACCAGGGTCCACACACACACACACACACACACACACACACACACACACACACACACACACTGCATCCAGTGTTTGTTAGTTATATTCAGTTAAGTTTAGTAGATTAGTTAAATCTAATTAGTTAATTAGTTCACCCAAAAATGAAAATTGGATGTTTATTTGCTTACCCCCAGGGCATCCAAGTTGAAGGTGACTTTATTTTCTCAGCAGAACACAAACGCAGATTATTAGCTTTAGCTGTAGCAGTCTGGTAGTCATTTAATGGATGTGGATGGGTGTTAGACCTTTCAAAGTAAAAAAACATGCACAGACACGTCCAGATTACACCCCTTGGCTCATGATGTATAGTAGGGTCGTCTTTCAGAGGTAAAAAATGACATAAATACAGTACAGTTTCTCACAAAAACCGATCGTTTCATGTCTTAAGACATCAATGTGTCGTCACAAGCCAAAGGGTGTAATCTGGACGTGTCTGTGCATGTTTTTTTATTTTGAAAGATCTGACGCGCATCCACTTCCATTAAAGACTGCTACGGCTAAAGCTAATAATCTGTGTTTGTGTTCTGCTGAGAAAAAAAAAGTCACCTTCGACTTGGATGCCCTGGGGGTAAGCAAATAAACATCAAAGTTTCATTTTTGGGTGAACTATCACTTTAAGATCAGCTGGACCATGGTGTTTTAAACCTAATGGGAACAGCCACCAAGTACATGTACAGTACAGGGAGAGGTGGAATACAAGTATGGGTACAGTACAAAAACTGGCATGGGATAAGTATGGACAAGGTACAAGTACAGATAAACTACACAAACATGAAAAAGTACAGGTACAGTAGAAGTATAAGTACAGTAGGGAGGTATATGTACAGTACAATTACAGGTACAGTGCTCTGACAAGGTCACACACGCACAGAAGACAGTAAGATATTTGTGAAGTAAGCTATTTGTAAAGTTTTTGCTAGTTAAGGACATGCAGTTGTTCTCCTAAGTGCTTGGTGAAGATCAGGCTCTTCAGTCTTTGTTTGAAGACACTGGGGGTCTCAGCAGTTATGATGTTCATAACTTTAGGTACCGGAACTGAGAAGAGTCTGGATGCAGTTCTGGGACCTTTGAGATGAGGTGTATCAAGTCAGGATGTGCTCGATGCTCTAAGAGGACAAACTGAGACCCGTGCATTAATAAGTGATGACAGATACAACAAAGCTGCGCCATTCGAGCATTAGAGCTTTAAATGTAACCTGAACAAAGCCTTCATTAAGGTGGAGTGGACTCGCAGGCATGGTTCAGTACGTTTACATTGGGTGGATTATTATGTAAATTTTTTGCAAAATTATTCCTTTCATCATAACAGATATGTTCGCCAATCCACTAAGAAAGGCGGAGGGATGAGTAGTGAATGAGGGGTGAAGTGTTAGAGGCAGAGGTACCGCCTGCTTCAGGAGAGGAGCACCCACAAGTGTCTACTTTAGAAGAGTAGCTCCCGCAAGAGTGTACTTGAGAAGGTAATAAAGCAGCTGTTGGTAAGCTAGAGATAATAATTGTACTCGTGCACCTGAGGATCTTTCAACTGTTCAAGGGCGGAAACATGATCGTGGAACCATGAGCAACTGCCGAGTGATTTCAGCTCCAGGAGAATCACAAAAGTGGCATCTGGCCTCCAGGAAACTCTCAAAATTCAACAAGCATGGATCATTATCCTTTCTGAAAAAGCAGTGAAGGCAAGCATTCTGTGCATGTTTGGAATGTCAAATGATTAGATGCTGAACCATTTACCCTTTTTACAGTTTTTTAGTAAAAAGGTTTTCTTAAAACCTCCTGTAGTGCTGGAAGGGTTACAGTTCAGGTACAGGCAGAGGCGATCCTAGGGTCTGTTGGGGCCCCAAGCAAAAATTCACTGGGGGGCCTCCGCTCTAACCAGCTTTTTACCATAGTTTAAATTGTCAGCTCTCGTTCGCCATCTAGTGGCTTGGGGGCCCCAAGCAGCTGCCTGCCCTGCCTGCTGATAAGATGCACCTCTGGGTACAGGTACGATTACAGCATAGGGACAGGGATAATACAAGTGAAAGTACAGAGCTGGTACAATTATGGTACAAGTTCAGGAACAGGACAGATATTGGGACAGTAAAGGTATAAAATACAGAAGAGGTATACACGTACAAACAACTATGAGTACATTACACTGCAGCACAAGGGTGGGCACAGGTACAGTACAGACTGGAGTACAGCACAGGTATGTTTACAACACAAGTAAAGGTAGAGAACAGGCTTGGGTACAGTACAAGATTGGGAAAAGATATTTGTAAATATACAGTACGGGTACAGTACACGTACAAAGTCACTGTACAAGTTTGGGTACAGGACAGGTGCAGTACAAGTACAGGTACAGTACTGGTATGGGCACAAATACAGGTACAGTGCAGTTACAGCTACAGTACAAGTTTGTGTACATTGCAGGTACAGTACAATTACAGTACAAGGACAGATATAGCTACAAAAACAGTACCAGCATGTGTACTGCCAGTATCGCATACAAATCTGTCCCTAGCGCAGGTGTGAGCATGCAAATGACAAGTCTAAGGACAGTGTGTGATTTCAGTCTGAGGTTTTGTGAATGTATTTACAGACTTCCACCATTAACAAGACTATCCCTGTAGCTCATGTTGATGGAGTGTTGCATCTGGATTGAGCGTGAAAAGAGGAAATTCGGTTTTAGGTCGGACTGCTCCTTTAAGCGCACGCAGTGATCCCGATTTTAAATTTGAAAACTCTTGACTGACCAGATATTCCCTGACTCTTGCCAGTGCCAGTCCGTATTGGGACTTAGGGCTGCTGATTACTGTGAGAGTGTTTCTGATCGTCCTGACATTTATTTATTCTCGACATTTAGGGGCCGCCGGTCCCGCGGGCGCGGGCGCGTGCGTAAAACAGGACGCGCTCTCGGAGACCGGGCGGTTTGGGTAGGGGAGGTGTGTGTGAGAGAGAGTGTGCGTGTGTGTGTGTGTGTGGGGCGGTTTTGGGTGGGTGGGGTGGAGGGTTGTCAGTTGAGGGAGGCGCGTGGGCTCGCAGCGGGAGCTCGCGGGGAGAAGTAGCTGGGGCACATTGCCACGGAGCAGAGAAAAGATGTGGCAGGGCGCTCGGTCACTCTCGCGTGAAGCCCGACCAGCCCGAGCACGAGCCGAGACGTCGCGTTCCCGTCACCGGTCAGGCTCACGGATGCACCGGGAGGAGCGTGTGAGGGGCCGGCCCGCCTGAGGCTGACCGGGAGGATGGGTCCGGGGGTGAACGGCAGCTGCGCGGACTGCGGGGCCCCGGGCGCGCGGAACAGCAGCCCGGCCGCGCGCGACGAGTCCGGACCCGTCACCGGCATGCTCGCGGGCATCCTCATCTTCACAATCGTGGTGGACATCGTGGGCAACCTGCTGGTCATCCTGTCCGTGTGCAGGAACAAGAAGCTGAGGAACGCGGGTGAGCGCCTTCAAACAAACAAACAAACAAATAAACAAACAAACAAATAAACACCAACAAACAATCACACCCAGCGCGGGGGGGGGGGGGGCTTGCCCCTTTGTTCCTTTACTATAGTGCTTTTGTAACACTGGCTTTATTAGACAGGCGTGTGTGTGAGAGAATTCATGATGGTCAGTGAGTGTGTAAGTGTGTTTAGCCATATTTGGAGACCAGATATCGCCTGGTAAATTCAAAGCATGCACCCTTTAACATTATGAGGACTAAAAATATTAGTTTATTTTTTTACAATTTTTAAAAATGAAAACACGTGATTGCCATTAGGTTTACATTCGAGCAGGGTTTGGTGGAGTACAGCAACATTTACACACACATACAGAACACATAGTTTCGAACACCAGTTTTTTATATTACTGCACTTGCGAGGATCTTTGTTGACTCATGGCTGTGTATGATTAATACAGCACCTACACCAAATCTCAACTTCAGGAACCAGTTTGTTCCTTTAGTTTGTTCTGAATCAGCACGTTTCCTTGTGAGGACAAGCAGGATGTTTCCAGTTCTTTAGATCATTGCTGTATTTCTGTCAGTATAGGAAATTTGGTCCTCAAAAAGGTATGAATACAAGGCTTGCACTCTGAGTGTGTTTACAACTGTGCCAGATGTGCAGAGGATTGACACAAGTCACTCGGCGCAAATCCCTGTAAGACGCCCCTCGGGAGGGCGTCCAGTGATGCGAGGTCCTGCAGTGTGAAGTGTGACAGCCGGGTCTGTGGTACAAGCCTGCTGCTGAAGCGCATCCCAGCACACCGCCTCGCGTCCTTTTGGGCTGCTGTGTTTTCTCATGCTTGCTTTGCATTGTTACATAACAGTGCAGGGATCCTGCATAGCAACATAAAGTACGTTTCATAATGCCAAGTGCCATAAGGTGTCATGTGGAAAGTAGACTGTTGAACATTGCAGACTTACGACCAGTAAGATGCCCATAGTTATCACTGAAGGAAGACTTAGATCCAGAGATCTTACTCCGGACTGTGTGTGTGTGAGTGTTTTGGCACTGATTTTGTGTGGGTGTTTGTTTTTGTTTACGAATGAATCTTCTTGCAAAAGCTCCATTTATTTACTGAGGTTGAGATTGTAGTTTAGAAAATGAGAGAAAGTTCAAGAGTGTGGGTGTGGTCGATAAGCGAGTGAGGTTAGGCGGCGTGTGTTGTGGCCTTACAGCATCTCAACTGTTAAAGGACACTCTTGAATAAAAATAAGCTACGGAGCTCAGTCAGTGTCCAGCGTCTGCTTTAACGGATGATCACTAGAACACGACTCCTCCTGAAGAGCCTGAGGAAGAGCCGCCACCCCATGAAGTGTAAATCCTCGTCTTCAGTCAATATCATTTATTACTGGTGATTAAATTATTACATTATTACATTATTGCTGTATTTACTCTGTTTAGACCAAAGAAACACACAGTGAATAGCAAAGAAAATGCAAATGACAGCAGTGTAGTGTAAACGGTATATATATATATATTACCACATCACCAATTTACAGTTGTTCACGATTCATGGGTGCTCTTGCAAAGTAACCCCACGAATTTGGGGTATAATTTTAGATATATAACAATGAAAAGTGTTGTAAATAGTTATAATACCAATTTTAATGACACAGTATTCATTTATTTAGATCGTTTTATGTGTTTCCTGAGAAAAGTTTTGGAAATATGAGTTTTTGGCCGGACAGCAACAATATATGTATAGAGAGAGAACAAGAGAGAGAGAGATACTTGCATATGCATCATGTGTATTATTATGCATTATTCTCTGTATGTGTGTGTATGAGAGAGAGTTTGTTTTGCTCTGTTTTGTGTGAAACTCATTAGAGTTTTCCACTGTTATCAGTAGCAGTCTGTTGATTGTCAGGCCTTGAAAAGCATGAAAAAAACCCTCACGAAGCATCAGGCTGTAATCAGACTGAGCAGAGAGTGTGCACTGACACACACACACACAAACACACACACACACAGAACACGAGTCTCACACCTGTCACACATTACACACAACAGTAGACTGAACCTGGCTTATGTTTTATCCTTGCTCAACCCTGATTCTATGTTGCAGCCGAAATGTCAGAGCTGTAGACCCATCACAGTCTGGGCAATCTCCTACAAACACTTTGGAATTCTGTGAAAACTACAGCTGACAGGAGAGGAAAGGCTTTAGGTCAGACAGCCTGATGACCAAACATATAGGGGCAGTTATAGGGGCAAACATGTTCACAAGCAGAAACTGTTTTCATATAAATATCTGATTAAAGGGAAATTCCGCTGATCTTTCATGGTTAAGATGTAAACAAGGTACACATTTGGAAAAATGAACGTGCCACTACCATAGAAGAACCATGTTTTGCTTTCCTAACACAAATTTCTTCAGAGAACCAATGTATCAAATGAAATCTGAACCTTTTAGTGAACCGAATCTCCACATGGTGCAAAGTGGTGAAGAACTTCTACATGATGTGAAGAAGTTTTAACTCCAGGTTACTTGAGAAACAACAGAATACAAAAGACAGTTTTGCACTGAGGCTCCATGTGAACTCCCTCATTTTGAACTCCATCAGGTGTGTCCTCTAGTGTCAGACCGACTAGATACATTACGAGGTGGCATTTCTCCTTACTAGTTTCTCTCAGGCAGCCTGCGGCACCTGGAACGTCATCATGAAATGATGAATGTGTTCGTATCTCCTGGACGTTGGCCTGGATTGCATTGAAATCGGAGCTAAAGCTGCTCCCTCTTTTAAACCTACGAAAACATTCACCTGGTCTTTGTTCTTTAAAAAGCCAGAGCAGCCCGTTTAGTCCAAGTTATTTCTGTCTGTTGGGTCATTTTCTTGGGTTACTGATGGGTGGTGAAGCTAATTTGATCCAAACAAGCACACCAGCGCCCCCTAGGTCAACATTACATTAAATTACATCAGACTCATTTGTCAGATGCTTATATCCAAAGCAATTTACAATTAGAGGACACACCCAACTTCAGGAGCTCTACCTTTCAACAAGAGTTTAAATCCCCCAACAAATTTAGTCTTGACATTCTCACTGTTGCCTCCAGATGTTCATGTTAAAAGATCCCATCTGGCCCTGCAAGGCCAATCGTTCACCACCCATCAATAACCCCACAAAACGACCCAACAGACAGAAAAATCTCCCTAAATGAACTGCTTGAGTTTGATAAAACTGTCAAAGAAAAGTCCCGGTCCGTAAAAAGGCGTCTTCTCCACGTCTGATTGAGACGTTTTTTTGTTTTTTGTTCTTTTCTCAGAACGTTGATATTTGAATCAGCCTCTTGTCTCCAGTCTACAGGCATTGCGTTCCCTTTAAAAATGCCACTGGTTTTCTCTGGGCACCGTTTATGTAACCTCTCTTTATTTGTTTATTTCGTTGATTTATCTTCCTTTATTTTATTTATTTATTTGTGCTGCTCTGGGTTTATCTTGAGTGTGTGTGTGTGTGTGTGTGTGTGTGTGTGTGTGTGTGTGTGCGTGTGTGTGTGTGTGTGTGAAGCAGGGGTTGGGGGTGAGAGCATCTGCGTTATAGAGCGCACCATGACATCACGCTCACAAATTTATCAGTGTTTTCCACTGCATCACACACACAGCCGCACACACACATCCGCTGGGGGGTCTTTAAGTAAATCTCCATAGCTGCCTTTATCCGCACCAGATATAGGAAACGCAATCCCTCGGACAGTAATTAGCTTTGAGCAGTGCGCGCGTGTTGGTGTGTATGATGTGTGTGTTTGTGTCTTTGTGTGTGTATGCATGTGCATGTTTGTGTGATTGTGTGTGTGAGAGTGAGAGTGGTGCCCTGGAGTTGCCCCGGCCTTGTGAATTCAAATCCCAGGACCGGTACAGGCACCACTGAGGTGCTGTGTTCCTGGCTGCTCGCTGCTTCACTTGGTGAATGGGTTTAAATACGGAGGAAGAGTTTTATACTGTTCACACTGTGTGCTGTGGTGTGATCACACATAACAGAATGGTCACTTCACCCTTTGACCATGTTGGGCTGGTCAGAAACCTTCACTGGACTTGTGTATGTGGTTTCTCCATGGGCGTCGTCGCCTTTCAGTCAGAGGAGGGCGTGTCCCCCTCACATTTCATAGTTATTCAATTGGACCCCCCCACATTTAACATAAATAATTAGTTCGACAGCGCTGTTGAATCTTGAATCTTTGGTGAAAGAATCCACTCCACTAAACTGATAGAAGAACACACACCACTGGAAATCCCAGCAGCCTGTCTGTGCAGTGATGATTCACTTCACTTTCATGTGGGGAGTTGGAGGAAAACCCGGAGCGGATTTACAGTGTGTGTGTTCTTATATTGATTAAGTGGACTGGATTCTTTCGCGAAAGTTTAAAGATTCAAGATTCAAGTGGGGTTTCCAAACACCCCACCCCCTAAATAGACAAGACTTGGCACTATTAACCCCTCACTCACCCAAACCCGCACCCACGCGTCCCCCTCACATTAAAAATGCTTCTGATGCCCCTGTGTCTCTCTGTATGAAAGGACTGTAGGGATGCTGGCGGGGTTGCGGCACCAGCAGATTTCGGGGCTGCAGCTGCAAAAAAATTGTAAATAAATTGAGCGAAACCCATATGTGTTTGTTTTTGTTTGTATTTTTATTTTCATGTTTTATTTACACACTTTCAGAACCTGCGGCAGCTGCATGCCTTTCGTCACAGCGAGCCGAATCGCCTCCCTTCCCATCTGCGAGGTGCTTTGAGGCTTCGTGGTGTGTTTCTAGAAGTGTGTGGTTGTGGGTCGGGTTTGTGGCATGAGGAGCGGTTCTGTTATTTTACAAACCTAAAATAATGAATGAATGCGGTACCATAGCAAGGCATTTCTCCCAGCATGTGATAAGTAATGTATTTCTGCAAGAGAAATTAACATTACAATAAATGCAAACAAACAAGTAAGCAGTAAAAAAGTATCAGGGTTTGTTTTGTTTGTATAACAGTAGTCAGTATATTGTGACCTGGTGAGGAGTACACAGACTCGGTTCCAGATTTCCCCTCGGTTCCTCCAGACGTAGTTTGGATTGTGAAACTCCATCAGCAGCGCCTGATTTAATTTAATGAAGGACTGATTGAGTCAAACCAGGTTTCTGATAGAAACAACAGTAATCCTGGACTTCCACAAGGAACACACTGACCTACTGAACATAACATCACTGAATAATGTTATATGTATTTATTCTTTTTAGTTTTTTAGAATAATTAGTCATATAATAAAAACAGCATTTATACTATATATACCATTATGTCTTGGTATGTGTTTATGTGTTTATATTCATGTTCATATTGTGTTATTGCTCAGCTCATTCATGTAAGATTTGCATCAAGTGTGAGGTTTGCAGGTTGACAGCGCTTCTGTTTGATGTAAACTATCAGAATTTTTTTGTATGAAATAAATGCTGCTTAAAATATCAGCACCCACTCAAAACACCTTCATGCTGCTCTGTGACTTTCTGTTATCTATAAACATGGACAAATTTCAGGCTTCAAGATGCTGCGGCTTCTTTTTTTAGCCGTGTGACGTACTTGGGTCCATGTTTATGGATAACAGTGTCAGCAAGCACGTAAGTCTGTCATAGATCAGTGGCTTGGCGTGGATCTACCACCTGACAGGGCGGTTAATGTTATCACTAACAGGGACCCGGCCTCATCCCACGCTCTGCTGCCTCACCCTGTCCGCACAGTCTCACTGACACCCAGCCCCACTCTCCCGCTGCAGCCCTGCTACTTTCTGGCCTGTCCTCGTCCACAAAGTAGCTCATGAATTGAATGAATGTTCCTCATAGAATAACCATCGCTGTTTCCATGACCATTACTTTTGTTAGTTCCTGTACTGATGGTGCACACTATAGGTTCGCAGTGTTCTTCTGGAGAACGTGTCACCTGCCAAACTTAGGTGAGACAGTTCTGGACAGGCTAAGGCTTCTCAGTGGATGATAATGGTGGTTTGATCATTTGGCCTTTAAAAAATTATGCCCTAAGGATACTGCTAATGTTACTATAAATACCATAGATGGATGGATGGATGGATGGATGGATGTATGGAATTAAAATTATTGCTGAAAAATTTTTTTTTTCTGCACCCTCAGTTTCCATAGTATCAGTTTCATGGATAGAATTCAATCAATGTACACTAGCTGTCCAAAGTCTGGACACACCTTCTCATTCGACGATTTCCTTTGTTTTATTACTGGCTACATTGTAAATTAATACTGAAAATCTCTCTTATTGCGCTGAAGACAGCATTGCACACAATTCTTCAGTCAGATTCAATAGGAATCGACCTGGAGTGGTGTTTAATTTACAGCTGTTATTCGTCAATAGTGGAATTTGTTGCATCCTTAATGTGTTTGGATCATCAGTTGTTGTGTTTGGTTTGGTACACAGTTAGTAATCCTGTTCCACTACGGCTCTACTTCACATTATGGGAGCCAGGGGAAGCCAGGGCCCCCCTAGAATTACTCCTGGCTCCCCACCCCTTCTTATGGCCCCCCTGCACTGAACAGCCAAAGATTTAAAAGTACATTTCTAAACGCGACACGCGCTGGCTCGAAGAACGAAACTAACGCTACATGTGGACTACGTAGTTTACAGGCGCGCTGACACACACGTGCACCCCCCACCCACACCCCTTAAAAGCACACTTCCACCCCCTCAGCCCCCCTGGTAATTTTGGTCTAGAACCGTCACTGACTTAAAAAGACTCACCACTCCATCCTTACCTTATTCCAGAACATTTTCTGGTTTGTTTAACACTTTTTTGTTTACGACATAACTCCATGTGTTCCTTGATCACGTTGTTTCTTTTCAATATTAATCTACAATGTAGAAAATAATAAAAACAGAAAAAATGTTGAATGAGTACTTGTGTCCAATCTTTTGACAGGGAGTGTACATAACTATGTAGTAGAAATGTACTTTCAGTACAGCCATTCCCTTTTCTTAACAACTAAGCAAGTACATTAGTAGTTAGTGAGTTGCCCCTGCGATTAGAAGGCCATAAGTTTGAATCCCAGAAATCTTAGACACACTAATGAGGTACGAGTGGGGTTCCCACATGGCCGCTGCGTTCCTGCGTTCCCACTGCTTCACTTGGTGAATGGGTTAAATGCAAAGGAACAATTTCTCGCTGTGTGGTGTTTTCACGCGTGACTATAACTTTACTTAGTTACCCCGAAGGACAAATGGACAAAAACCCCTTCTATTTTACTTAAGGATTTGGACTGCTTTAGGGCAAGTATGTGCTGATTTTAGTTAACAGTTCACACCAGGTTAAAGAGTGGGCTGTACACTGCCTTTACTTTAAGGTACAAAAGCCTAGTGTTCCAACTTAATAAGCAAACTCTAGACCTCAGACTGATCTACACTGGCCTAAGGCTGAGGAGAGGGGACAAAGTGTATAAAAAAGATTTTGTTTTGGCTAAACCACTTCTTGCAACTTAAGCGACATGTACTTTTACAAGACAAGAACAGGATAACTACATCCAGGAAAATTGTTCCAGAAATAGCTACAAACATGTCAGCACTGTTTAACTTCTGTCCAAGTTTATTACGTTTGGTGAATTTCGTACTTCCAACAAAATTGCTGCCCATTATTTCTCTGAGAGCTGTTTTGGACCGGCTGTCTTTTCAGAGAGAGTGATTTTCATGATGTGATAAAGTGTGTGGGCAGACACACTCGTTCCTCCGACCCGACCTTCTCACCTCAGCTGTAAAAAGGCATTATTTGGTATTCCCATCGGAATGAAATGATTTCGAATCTCTTTTTTTTTTAACAGAGAAATAAAACACTTTAGTTTTCAGGACTTTCGAGGTCAGTAAACTTGCTTTCCATTTTTCTATTCTTCTAGCAGGGCAGTCTAAGCCTGGGGCGTCTTTTGAAATGCCTGGAGATTTAGCTGCATTTTGTTTTACTGTGTATTCACACACACAAACACACACACATACACGCATAGAATAGGCCTTTTGACTCTGTACTCCCAAGTCTACAGTCTGTCTCTGGAAACTAAGCAACAAAAACAGTAATGAATCTATTTAAACATGACTGGCCATTTAGTCTGCATCTGTTTAGCCCTTCCCCTTACCCTGAAGCAGTTTAGCTCCACCCATTTAGCTTAGAACCCACCTCTTATCCTGAAGCAGTTAGTCTGTAGCAGTTTAGCCCCTCCCCCTCCCCTGAAGCTGTTTAAACACACCCACTTTGCCTATATAATTTTGGCCATACCCTTTAACATGACACTGTTGACCATTTATCCTACAGCAGCATAGCCCCTCCCCTTAGCCTGAAGCAATTGAACCCCACCTATTTAGCCTACAGCCTCTTAGCCCCTCCCCTTTTGTCTGAATTGATTTGGTGTGTTGTTCCTGCACTCTGCATCATTTCATTTGGTTGTGGTAAAATCAAGGGCATCTGACGCATTTCTAATATGAGGGGGACTCGTGGGGGTGGGGTTTGGACGCTGGGCTGGGTTTGGGCGTGGGGGCGGGGTTTGGGTGAGGGAAGTGTTGCTGCGTGCTTGCAAATCTCATCGTTTTAGGGGGTGGGGGTGTTTGGAAACCCCTGTTGAATCTTGAATCTTTGGTGAAATAATCCACCCCACTTAATCGATAGAAGAACACACACCACTGGAAATCTGCTCTGGTTATTCCTCCAACTCAACACATGTAAGTGAAGAGAATGGTCAGTGCAGAGACAGGCTGCTTGGATTTACAGTGGTGTGTGTTTTTCTTTGGGTTTAGTGGAGTGGATTCTTTCGTGAAAGAGTCAAGATTCAACAGTGTGAACTTATTATTTATGTTAAATGTGGGGGGGTCCAAACATATAATTATGAAATGCGAGGGGTTCACATCCCACTCTGGGTAAATGGCAAAGACACCCATGGATGGATTGCGCTATGCCATTACTTTGCTCAGATCCAGGATGAAAAACAGGACAGTCTATCAGTATGTGAGTCATGTACATAAATTGGTTTCAAAGGCCCAGTTACAGAAGCAGCCTGTTTAATTAAAAGCGATGAACGAGGTTAGAAAAATGGTCATGTCAAAATGAATCATGTCTGTTTATAGTACATAAATCCACACAAACATTATAACTGGACCTCAGGGAAAATGTAAAACGTGGACCTGTTATTAATCAGGTGCTTCTGGAGAAATTGGTTGGCTGGGTCAGTTGCTTTTGTTTCAGGATCACAGATAAACTTCACAGGATGCCGTGTCTCCAGTGGCTGGAACTAAAGACCAAAGTGATCCTCGCTGATTTGACCATTGCTCTAACTGCAAAACCCCAATAGCAGGTTTTCAGTTCAGTTTTAATTCTGTTTTGATTGAATGGAGCTTTCTAAGCCTTTCAAATGTCCCTAAAGCAGTTTGTCTGGAAATGTGAGAACAGGCCCATTAATTGCTGGGGGCGCTAGTGGGGGCGACAAATTAATTAGCTAATGCCCTTTTCTGACCCACAGGGAACGGAAACCAGCATAAGCTTTGACCAGAACTATTTTAATCAAGGATGCATCAGCAATGGTGTAGAAGGTGACCATTTGTTCACCAGACACTTTTCTTTTGTGTTACACTGAGAGGTGGCGTAGTTGGGTGAAAAGTGTGACTAAATTACCAGGGCCCCAAGTTGGGGGTGGGCCCTTGAGGTTGTAGGTAGTTGTGAACCTTGTGCATAGGGCCCAGAATTTGGTGCTTCGCCCCTGTTTACACAAATTGCTGCATTCTGCTTCCTCTCCAAACTATTGAAAGACATCCCCGCAAAAAAAGATCTTTTGGTTCTAACTGTGAATCTACTTTTCAAGCTCTGTACCACATTATTTTTTGGTTGAATTGCTGCAAACATTTCAAAATGAAGTGGGTCAGTGTTGATGGAATATAATAGGAAGAACACTTGTGAGGAACCCAGACACAAAGAAGCTCCTTACAAAATGAAGAAGAACCACCTGAGACAAAACAAGTGTCAAAAGGAGAAGGTCTCTAAGAGCATGAGGACGAACCGCTGAAAGGAACCAAGACTCCAGTCGTGGTGTCTTTCATGTACAATGAGACCAAGAAGATTTGAGGTGTTTCCATGACCTGAGGTGGTTTAGATCAGAGGATTTTGTGGGTTTGGTGAAGTGAAAGCCAGAAACAATTGATTGTGTAACAAATGTCTTTTGAACAAGCTGTCCGTCATAAACAAATCACTAGATGACGCAAAAGCTAATTAAGTCGGAGCTACTCGGTTGTCCTCTGGCAGTCATTTCCTGAAAAAAGATCTGAGCCCTTCTTCTGTTTGCTCCTGTTTACAGCAGATACTGATAATAAAACACGGTCTCTCTGGGACGGCCGAGTGGGAGGGTGATTAAAAACAGTGTGTATAATCCTGCTAACGCTGAGAGACAGTAGTGACAGTGCTGAGGGTGTTACGGGCAGAAGCGGCCTGTCGTTACGTGACTGTGATTTAACATGTTGTAAAAGTGTATTATCTTAATTTGAGCAGGGAAAGTCACTTCACTCTCCCATAACTTTTTATAGCAGCAGCCAAAACTCACCAAAACCTCCAGTATATAGAATTACTTGTGATTTACTTAATGATTTCATGTATTTTATGGAAATTCACCTAAACCCTTCCTTATCAGTGTTTCACCAAATAGAGTTCAAGTTTTGTATTTTGGAACAAAATACAATGTTATAATGTTTCGTGGTTTGATTCACCAAAACATAAGTCATTTATATATTACAAAGTTTCCCCCATAACTTTTGTTACTGCCTGCTTTTGTGTAATTAACCACCACACCAACCTTCAAGATTAAAAGGGTTATTATGTTATATAATATTAATTAGGGCTGTAACGATGTACGATACAAAACCGAAATCGCGGCACGGTATCGTGACACAGACACACCCCTTCCAATTCTTTCCTGTATACAGTTCCCGCCCAGAAAAATACGTTTTTCGCTGTAATAGGAAGATTGTCATGTCAATTAATTTTGAGCAAACAAAACAAAATGGCGACTCAAAACTTTTCCTCTCCTCCACCGCAATGAATCGCGATACAAAAAAAACTAATCGTGAGCCAAAAATTGTGAAAGAAACCGAATTGTGGCTTTGGTGTGTCGTTACAGCTCTAATATTAATATATTTTTAACATTCTAAATCATGCTTACAAACCTGTCAAAATATAAAATGAAAAAACAAATTAATTAAATGAAAGGATAAATTATGGGTTGTCAACCAATCAGCCATTTTCTATATATGCAGTGTAATCAGTTTTCTATATGGATGGGAACCACCCCTTGGTGATGATACTATAACAACATTTGGGCCACAGTACAGTATCATTGCAACTTTTTGACTTGAAAGCAGATGCTCTTTTTGTACTAAGCTGTCTTCAGTATCTTAGCACCCCAGATCCTGCTGTGACGCAACAGAAGAATGAGGTCTTGCTTCACCTTGAGAAATTCAAAAGTGATGTTTTTAGAGTAGTTTTCTATATCGGAATGAAAAAATAAAGAAATACAGTAAGTAAATTTCAGAACCTGTATTGCTGTAATATTGTGCCAGAAAACATCACAATACCACAATTTATTGTACCGGCAATCTGTTTATTCAGTTTAAATATGTCTGTACCCATCCATCATCCATCCATCCATCCATCATCTCCAGATTAACTGGAGTCAGGTCTCGGGGGCAACATAGTAATCAGGGATACCCCAACTTCCAGGGGGTGTTCCCAGGCCAGCCAAGTCTCTCCAGCATGTCCTGGGTCTTCCCCGAGGTCTCCTCCCAGTAGGACATGCACGGAACACCTCCCCAGGGAGGAGTCCAGGTGGCATCCTTACCAGATGCTCAAGCCACCTCATCTGGCTCCTCTCGATGTGGAGCAGCAGCGGCTGTATTCTAAGATCCTCCCGGATGACCCTTTCTCTAAGGGAGAGCCTCATTTTGGACGTGTGTATTCGTGATCTCATTCTTTTGTGCACTACCCACAGCTCGTGACCATAGCTGAGAGTAAGAACGTAGATTGACCAGTAAATCGAGAGCCTAGCCTTCCAGCTCAGCTCTTCCTTCATTACAACAGACCGATGCAGTGCCCGCATCACTGCTGACGCCACACAAATCTGTCTGTCGATCTCCCTTTCCATCCTTCCCGCACTAGTGAACAAGACCCCAACATACTTAAACTCCTCCACTTGGGGAAGGATCTCATCCACCCTTTTTCGTCTGAGGACCATGGTCTTGGATCTGGAGATGCTGATCCCCATCCCAGAAGATTTAATTTCATTTTAAATGCAATGTCCTTAAAAAACTTGTAAACGTAAACCCGTATTCATACTGTACAGTTAACACAGAACTCCTGCAGTGCTAGAATGCCGATGTTACCCCTGTATAGACTGTACAGACGTTTTCTTTGGTATAAGCAGATAAATACAGTAATAAATTAATTTTAAATAATAAGAAAACGAGGTGCTCCACTGGGAAATTCTGGATTTCAGCGTCACAGGGCAGCGGCCAATCAGCAGGGAGGAGAAATAAATAATGTTCTTGGATTGGCTACTTTCAAACCTCCCACCTCTGAATGCAGAGGGACTGTAATGTCCGTGCCCTGTGCGCCATGCCCCTCGTCCTCGTGTTGCTTGTTTATGTGTGTGGTGGCGCTGAGGAGCCGAGGTTCATTCCGTTCAGGTGTATATATATCTGTGTATATATGTGTGTGTGTGTGTGTATCATGAAAATAATCATGTGTTGCCCACCTCAGTGAGAGTTTCGGCTTGTGGGGTTTAGGGCAGGGGGTATATAAAATTTGGAGCTCAGGCAAATACAATAATGAGAGTTTGGTTAACACTTGTGATTCTAAGCTGAATCTGGGGTGCCTGGAACGACAGAAGTAGAGTTCTGTATTGTAAGGAGATGAAGTGCCTCTCCTCTTGTGTGTCCCACTGTGGTGCTTGCCCTGCAGCTCCCTCCGTTTCAGAGCACACAGCTCCTAAATCTCAGCGCTCTTTCCCTGGCTCCGGCCTGACGCCAGCCACTCACACTCCGCCGCCCTCTGCCCGCCGCCGCCGCCGGCATGTTCTCATCCATAATGGATGTAGGGTGGTGCTGGCAAAGAGTTTCACTGGTGCCTGATCACCTGACCTGGACTTTCACACAGCACATGTAATCAAGCCGTTTCAGAGCTTGAGAGACAGCATGAGACTGAGAAAGGGAGAAGATGATGGAGATGTAAAAGTGTGATGAAAGTGATAGGACTACCAGAGAGATGAGGATCACAAGAGATAATGGAATGGAAAAGCCTGAGATTAGGCCATGTAAGGTGGAAGTAGTGGGCACTCCTGATGTCTTAGAATGCAGTCAGTGTTCTGGAAATGATACAGCTGTAGAGATGAGGTTGCAATCATTCCAGGGGGAAGTGTTTTAGGATTTAATAGTATGATGTTAAGCAGTTTTGTAAATCATGTGAGTCGGGAATAGTAGGAAATGTTAGATTTTGGCAGCACGAGGAGGACCTACATAATATTAGGCAGGTGATTTTAATGTTACGTCTAATTGCTGTATGTTAAAACTACCGAATCTCCAACAATAATATAAAATACTCCTGTATTCCCAAGTTACAAAATGCACACGTTTAAAGCATTGGCAGTATTATATTTCTAAATGCAGCATTCCCCAAATTTTGTAAATGTTGTGAATTCAGTTGTAGGGAATTGTTACATAGTAGTGTTTTAGACTTGGGAATGTGGGAGTATTTTTTATTATTGTTAGAAATATTGTAGTTATAATATACACCAATCAGCCATAACATTAAAATCACCTGCCTAATATTGTGTAATTCTCTTTGTGCTCACAAAAAGCTCTGACCTGTGAAGGCATGGAATCAACATCACCTCCGAAGGTGTGCTGTGATTTCTGATGTTAGCATCAGATCCTTTAAAGCTTAAAGGCCTGGACTTGGGCCTCTAGAAATCTTTTTATTCTGCCCAGCACATCTCACAGCACGTAACACATTGAACTGTTTGTCATGTTCCTATGACCATTATTGAACAGAGTTTACTGTGCGGTAGTTTCTCCTGCTGAAAGAGCCCACTATCTTTAGGAAACACAGATGCCATGAGGGGGTGTATTTGATCAACAGTAATGTTTATTTGTGTGGTATGTTTCAAAGTAACTTTCAACATTAATGCATATTTCCCTGCAGACCATTGCCCAGAGCATCACCCTCACATTTTTCTCAAAGAGCATTCTGATGCCATCTTTTCCTGTATTGTTTCTTTGTCCAGTTCTGGTTCTTACATGTCCATTGTTGGCACTTCTGATGGTCTCAGGTGTCAGCATAGGCACTCTGACTGGTCTGCATTCATGAAGCTCCATATGCAGCAGGCTGTTCTGTTCTGAGCCCTTTCTATCAGAGCCAGCATGAATATTTTCTGTTTGTGTTAGAGCAGCTCTTCAGTGTGATTTGACTACATGGCCTCAAGTGCCCATAGCCCTGTCTCTGGTTTGTCCTTCTTTACTGAACGCTACATACCGGGAACACCCCACAAGACCTGCTGTTTTGGAGATGGACCAAGTTGCCTGTCCATCACTATTTGGTCTTTGTCACTCAGTCGCTCAGATCCTTACGTGCACTTGTTTTTCTTGCTTCCAGCAATACACTTCAAGACCTGATTGTTCACTCACTGCCTAGTAAAGCAAAACACTACCTAATATATCAAATCCCCCAATTATAGATTAGCAAAGCATTCATTTCATATATTTTGCGAGTGATCACAGTTATTGGGAATGTTGTAACTGGGAATATTGTTAATGTTGGAAAAAACTATTTCATTCAAATATTTTTGAGAATGCTGTGAACTGAAATGCATTTGGGTTTTGTTGTCAATGGGAACATGAACTTGTTAAGCTTGTTAGAAATGCTATAAATAAAACTTGTGTTTGCTTGAGAATTCCATAGGAGCGCACAATTCACCTAGACTAGCTGTCAATGAATCACAGTAAAACCAGGTTGGCAGTTCTTTTGTGCTTCTGGCTTTGAAGTGTTACCCATCCCGACAAATTCTCAGAGTTCAGAGCTCCCAAGCTCACTGTGGCTTTGTTGGGGGTCTGACAACCTGGGACCCTTTCATCAAATTCTCCTCTCCTCATTTGGAGCAGTTTTATGACAGCAGCTTGTGAGTGATGAGCTCTAAACTGTCTGGAGGAGACAGCAGCTGGCGCACGTGATGAGGTTTGACTCAAGCAGCTCAACAAATGCAGCTCATTCATCACTGCAGGAGAACTTAAAATAGATTTAGCATCAGCAATCACAACAGCTTTAAAATAGCAGTAGAGTTAGTGTTGAGCATTGGGTCAGCGCTTGCTGTAGCTGGGAGCCCTACTGGTATGGGAAAAGTTCACAAGAGGATGGAAATGACCTGTAATCTGCCATGGTTTTGGAAATGTGTATGCTTCAAAATTATTATTTTCACCTAAAAACAGAGAGCAGAAGCTCTGGAAAGTTAAACAGCAGTATATGCTTCAGTGCCAGCTCATTTGCAACTAATTTACATTTCAAGTTGAGTTATGAGAAAAATTCATCATTACATTAGTATCACTGAAAATTGACTGTGTGTTATTCTTGAAATTTATGCTACGCCAATACAAACTCCTTGGGGGAACAAACCCAGAACCACATTCCAGGCATTGGGACATGAGAAGGTCATTCCCTGATGATGCTATGTTGGAATCCAAAAGAGTAAAACAGTCTTGTTTCTCTCCCTTGGGGTGAATGGTATGTTCCCTTCTCTCTCCTCATCGCTTAGCATGCTGCTAGCAAATGTGGGTGTCTGCTAACTGAATTAGCAGCTAGCGGTCTCCTTCAGGGACACAGAGCCTCCCAGGGATCTTTCATTAGCAGAATTCTAAGAAGATGTGGAGGCTTGGGGGAAGCACAGCCTGGCCTTCACCCTCCCGGCTGGTGTCGTCCTGTGATTGGAGGAGTGCTGGCCTGTGAGTGCGAGATGGCAGTCACAGTTATGGAAATAAATGGCCCATTTCCAAGCATTTATGTATTTCAATTGCATATAAAATTTCCATCCATTTGAAGTACTAAAATTTAACAAAAACAGGCCAATAAACTGTATGTGCTGCATATTTGTCTGTCAGATGTAAATGAAACAATTAAGAATGAGGTTTATGTAATAATACCAGTAAATGTCATTTGAATAAACAATGGCAGATTTATCCATCTTGAAATAAACCTGATGTAAACAATCTAAGAAATAAAATTTAACTTAACATATCTTGCTTGATACTAAGCTAATCATATTTAAATTAACTGATTCAATTTCATTGTTTTTGCAACTAACAGATGTATACTGATTTTAAGGAATTTGAATAAATAAATTCTAAAAATGTAAGTATTTAAATACAATCAAATAGATACAAACACCTAAAAATAAACTGTGCCATGGTTCCGTTTTCTAAGTGTACTAAACTTGGTGGAAAAATGTAAATAGAAAGAATGTAGTTTTGAGGGTAACTATTGATATGATATATAATGTATAATACAGCAATAGAACCACTATGAACTTGTACAGGATGTACAGAATGTTCTTAGTGCTGCAGGACAGTATTTAGCATCTGCACGACAGCATAGTTGGCTAAGGTTGATTAGGGAAAGTAAGAATAATTTACATCCAAATAATCCAACAGTTTAGTTGTTTTGTGACTGTTGCTTCTTAATGTTTACTTAAGTCATCCTTTAAAAGAATGTCAGAATTTGACCTTCAGTTGAAACGTGTTACCCCGACATCGGAGGGTTATTTTGTGTAGGTAGTACAGCATCGCCTAATGTCTTGTTTTTGAGTCTAAAAATGATGATAATTTCTCAGAAAATTCTCAGAAAAAATGACTTCAGCTTGGAGACTGGAGACTGTAGTCCAATGGCCCGGGCTTGGTCACGCCCCTGTGTGTCCAATGGGATACCTTTTTATTTCAAAGACAGTAAACGTCACATAAAATATATTCCTCACTATCTACTACATTTTATGGACCTCGTTAGGGCTCTTATAGGATCCTCAGGGTTTTATATTCATCATTTTATTTTCTTTTATTCCACATGCCTGGTCGGGTTCCTAGACATTTATTACTGAATGAGAACATTCGCTCTTGCTCTCACTCTCTCGTTGCGCGAGCAGTCAGATCAGCAGCTGCTGACAGTTATTGGGAGTGATTGGGTTGCTGCACTGGTGTGTGTGTGTGTGTGTGTGATGCACCGAGGCGGGCGCCCACATGCTCTTATATGGTCATGTCTGATGTTCGTGTGTTAGAGGAATGTTTGCAGACCAGAGTGTTAGACACTGTTTTTTTTGTGTGAAAAAGCTGGGATTGGGTCCGTGCTGTGGGTTTGAAGTTTAGTCCAGATTCGAGATCAGAAATTTCCCCTCGGGCACCATCGTCCTGCACTGAGCGCTGCTCGCTTATTGGACGATTTGAGATGACAGACAGGTCTGACTGCCAATTAAATCACTCGGTGAGGTCATCATAACAACAGACTTTGATTCAGATACAAGGGGTTAGTAATATTTAACCCTTCAACGATTAACAACATCCCCTGTTCAACCCTCAAAAATGCTCAAAAATGGACAGGTCTCGTTTTAGAGAGATGAGAGGGAGAAATAAAAACAGTGGGGGTTGAGAGAGGGTGAGCGATTATTTGAGCATACAGATATCTGAATTCATCTTGTTTTAATGATGTTAACACTAAACTCAGTGAATGAAACCAGACGTCTGAAGAGTTTAATGCCTTTTAAAGATCCCTCCAAGAAAATAATTCCATGAAATAACAAAAATGCTCTGGCTGATGCCTGAGACCATTTTTTCTCCTTTCATGATGGAGGGAAAAATAATGTGTGTGATGAGGCAAAGCTGAAACAAGAGATGCCACCATTTTACCACCATCGCCATTCCATAAACCTACATGTGCAGGTTGACTGATGGGCTTGGGGAGGAAATGAAATGGCTCTATTTGGGGTGGAGTCAAAGACTTTTTATAACAAGGCGATATATTAACGAAAACGTCACACTGTGGTATAAGCAAAGACAAATTAACCCAACCAACATGTACGCCTTCTATATGGGTGGTCTGTGTGAAATGTTCGACAAAAATTTGATCAATTTTGAGAATGACAATATATAGAATGTGCTTCTTTTCCTCAAACTAAATATATTTGTGGATTGTGTAAAAATGAGGTTTTTTACTGAGACTTTTAAACAGTTTTCAAGATAAGTTGCCCTCTTAGTAAATCCAGCATCTAAAAGAAATACAGTTTAGCCCACTTTCACTACACTGGGTTTAAAACAGATACAATCCAGCCCAGATACAATCCAGCCCCACATCCACTACACTGGGTTTAAAACAGATACAATACAATCGCACATCCCCTACACTGGGTTTAAAACAGATACAGTACAGCCCCACATCCACTACACTGGGTTTAAAACAGATACAGTACAGCCCCACATCCACTACATGGGGTTGAAAACAGATACAGTACAGCCCCACATCCACTACACTGGGTTTACAACAGATACAATACAGCCCCACATCCACTACACTGGGTTTAAAACAGATACAGTAAAACCCCACATCCACTACACTGGGTTTAAACAGATACAGTTAAACCCCACATCCACTACACTGGGTTTAAACAGATACAGTAAAACCCCACATCCACTACACTGGGTTTAAACAGATACAGTAAAACCCCACATCCACTACACTGGTTTTAAACAGATACAGTTAAACCCCACATTTACTACACTGGGTTTAAACCAGATGAAATAACACCCAGCACTCACTAGACTGGGTCTAAAACAGGTGATTGACTGAACCTTACTGGTTGTGTCCTGGAGCATGAGCATGGTTCAGATATACTAACTGGAGCCTTTCTGCCTCACCGGGTCAAGCAAGCGAGTGGAGTGTGATTCACCCTCAGACAGCATACAACATCAGTGCAGTGTCAGCTTGTACAAATAAAGAACAGAGCGATGGAGTGCTGGATTGTTTACCACACTGTTTTACAGAAAAAGTGCTTGACTTTGGGTACATTTCATAACACCAGAGCTGAGAGCTGACAGAGAGCACATGAACATTTGAGCATATTGGTATTTGGGTCTCCAGCATAAATCTGATGTGGTTGCACCTCGGTGTGTGTGCTGCGAGTTTGTGCGTTTGACGTGCAGCATTACTCTCTTCTGTCTCCAGAAAACTCCCACGCAGCTCCCCATCAGACAACTCACCCAGCTGAAGCAGCTCTGCACCGAACTAATCAGTAAAACACACAATAAATGAACCACTTGCCAGTGAATCACAGCGCACAGGAAGATCACGATCATTTCAGAGACACCTGTCAGAAAAATGGTCATTATTATTATTGCAAGATATGTAGTAGCTATGGCATCTTTGGTAGCTAACAACAACATTTATACAATACTATAAAAAAGATGATTATTATTATCCATAATAACAATATTAACAATAATATATAATAATTATTGTGATTATTATAGATAATACTAATCAACGTCTTTTTTAGTGTTGTTGAAACCAGTCTATGACAGTAATGTGCTTGGACCCCACTGATTGCTTTATTAATTATTTATTATTATTATTATTATTATTATTATTATTATTATTATTATTATTATTATTATTATTATTGTTATTATTATTATT
>JBBKCR010177046.1:0-14726 GCA_037577295.1 Ladigesia roloffi | reverse complement strand
AGAGAGAGAGAGAGAGAGAGAGAGAGTAACATTCACACCTGGGATTGCAAGTCAGACTAGAGGGAGATGCACTGCACACACAGCAAACACACAGAACTTTACTGTTTTTTCTTGACAGCTGGAACAGAGAGAACAAGCTTAGCTCATTACTGTTCCCACCATTCACTCTCAAGCTGCCTTTTCATGTCTCTTTTTTGACCAGAAGCAGTCTTTACACATTGCCTTTGCCACCACAAAAGCAAAATTAAATGAAACCAACACTCCCACTCCTATTTACAATCCAAAATCAGTCAACACCCCTCGCCTAGGTATGAAATAGCTTGTCCACCACCACACCAAACAGGTTTTAGCAGCAAAGAAGTGAACATAGAAAGCTTGTACAAACAAAAGTGGCATTTTCTCAAACTAAATTGGTCCCAGCTACATCAAAACGGGCTTGGTTGATTTATCTGTTAATGTTGGTGGTCAGTCTGATGCATTTGGCCAAACCAGTGGATGAACTACATCTACCTAGTTACTTCAGAGAAGAAACATGAATGTAACATTTTAAGGCATTTTAGGAATGCCTTGGAATCTATAGTTCTAATCGACAATAAATATATAAGAATAATGATACATAACTAGCATAATCGCATTGAAAGAAAGTGAACTGATGAGCTTCTAAAAATCTGTAGAGAAGATATTAGTGCCAATAATGCATTTCTAAATATTGTAAATCTCAAATTAATATGTAGGCACTCGCGTACAGCTATGTCCTGGAGTTGACAGATAGATAACGGTAAAACGATCTAGAAACAACAAAAAAACAATTTAAAAATAAACTAAAAAATACAAAAAATCTAAGAGCATCATAATAAGATACAAGCATCCAATAATACAACACAAAATCCATAAATTGCTATGAAAGTCATCTGTAAAGTCATAAGTAAAAAGATAAAAGAGTGACTCATCTGTCATGTGGTTGCTTGTAATAGGCTGATGAAAGTCCCAATAGCAGGTGTAGCATGACTTTAACCGGTTTGGTGTCTGTGCAGTATCCGCTTCAAGTTAGCATTGCAAAATCATAGTGAAATTACAATCGCTACTCACAGTACTCGCAAAATATGCAAAGCAATATCCTTCAAAACTGCAGTATCACCGGTGCAGTGTAATGTAACCCATTAGATATTAATCCATGCACTCATGTGCAATGATCTATAATTCACCTGCCATAAACTTAGCCAGTTGCAGCCGTTCCATATTGTCATATAGGGTCTCTTTTAATGGATTAGGTCTAGCTTCAAACAGAGAGCATATTAGTCATTGTACCGAAGCACAGGAGTACATATGCAGGTTGAATGGTAATACAGCTGGCTCCAGGGTCATCTGTAGGTCTGAGGGGTGCTAAATAAATTCAAGCTGTTATGCAACGTGGTGCATTTTCCTTTGATCTGAATATATATACGTTAAAGGATGATTAAAGGATGATCTTTAAATGCAAACAATATCTCCTTAGCTCCTACATGGCAGTCTGCATGTTGAACTTGTAAAAAGGCAACGACACCAATGTATTAATAGAAAGAAAGGCAGCGTGGGAGCGTGTATGTCTCTTGCAATCAAAGCGTACACAGAATTGGCATACAACCGACTTCGTTCCATCCAGCTCCCACACATTTCAGCACCCAGACTCCTACATTGCTCTCACAGTCACTGGCATTTATTAAACACATTTTCCTCATATTTAGCGGCAATGACTCTTTCTCTTTCTCTCTATTTTCATCTCTCTCTCTCTCTCTCTCTCTCTCTCTCTCTCTCTCGCTCTCTTCCTCTCCACATGGAAGAAGCCTGTGCATGTCTGGAGGGGCCATTACTTCTACAATTTAAAATTCACATCATGTCTGAAGACCACCTGGATCGAAATCAAATCCTGTTTTTCAATATCTGACCACCTGGCCCGAGTCCGCCTCCTGTACTCAAAGCTGGAGAGCAAAAACTCAAGAAGATGCTCCCATACGTTCAAAGCAAGTCATTAGAAAGTGCTGCTAATGGTTTTGCCGGTTAAGAGCTTCAGTGCTGTGGTTGAACAGAGAAGCAATTTCAGCCACAGACTCACCAGCATAAAGTGCTCCATCAAACCTGACGCCCCACCCATTAGATTATATAGCTCCTCCACTTGTCACTCACCCATCAGACTCTATATCTCCTCCCACTGTCACACACACACTAATCAGACTCTATAACTCCTTCCACTATCACACACCAACCTATCAGTCTCTATAACTCCTCCCATTGTCACACACCAATGCTTCAGTCTCTATTATTCCTCCCCCGTCACCCACCCACACACATCATACTCTATAGCACCTTCCATTAGAATCTATAACTCCTCCTACTGTCACACACCAACCCATCAGACCCTATAACTCCTCCCAATGTCACACACCCACCCAACAGACACTATAACTCCTACAAATGTCACACACACACAATTAGATTCTAAAACTCCTCCCTGTCACACACACCATCCTCCCACCTATAATACTCTACAACTCCTCCCCTCGGCACCCAGCCACCAGACACACACATACTGCTCAGACTCTCTAACTCCATCCCCTTTCACACACCCACCCATTAAACTCTATAACCCCTCC
This sequence comes from Ladigesia roloffi, assembly GCA_037577295.1. Lineage (NCBI taxonomy): Eukaryota > Metazoa > Chordata > Actinopteri > Characiformes > Alestidae > Ladigesia > Ladigesia roloffi. The sequence continues at coordinate 12,096 of JBBKCR010177046.1, read as the reverse complement.
CACTGTCACCCACCCATCAAACTCCATTACTCCTCCTGTGGTCACACACCCACCCATCAGACTCTATAACTCCTCCGCCATCAAACACGCCCATCAGACACTATAAATTCTGTGATTCCTCCCCTCTCTTACACTTAAAATGGTCTGCTGTGCAATTACCTGCTGGTGCCTAGATGTGCAATTTTTATGGTGCACTAAACCATCATTATGTGCAATCACTTCATTATTATGTGCAATGATTTTTATGTCATTACTTATGCATTAGTATTATCATGTGCATTATTGCACATTTACGCCACTATTGTCTGCCATAATGGACAGGGAATGCTAAACAACCCCAAACCACTACTTTTGTTACTAGCACACCATTTCAGCAGTTAATCTATTTAGATTTGCATCCAACTCTCTAACTGAACCAAGTCTTTACTGAGTGTTTTATGTTGCCTTTATATTATATTGTATATTATTCTTGTCTTTGTGTCTGTGTGTGTGTCTCGTTGCATAAGCAGCTTTCTCTGGGATCAATAGCATTTTCCGAATCCGATGTTCATCCTCTTTGTTGAGTGAAAATCGGGGTATTACAGAACAAGCCGCTGTGTGTTATGCTTTCTGCTGGTAGTTGTTTGTAACGTTATCTGTGACACTAACAGTGAACTGGGACGGACGCTATAAATACATATATCTACAGAATAGGCACCCACATACCCACATACTATCTCTCCCTCTCTCTCTCTCTCTCTCTCTCTCTCTCTCTCTCTCTCTCTCATAAGCACCCACCCACAGCATGTCTGCAGTAGTTTGATAACGGCCTCTTTCTCTTCCCAGCCCCCTTTGAACTGGTGCCAGCATCTGACCACTTGCTCAGAGCCAAACACAAAGGGACCGTCCCTAGGAAGCCGGCACCCTTTCACCTCTTCAGAAACCACTCCCACCCACCCATTCCATGCCTACAGGCTGTAAGATTTCAGCCCTGCCGATTCACCGCTCAGCACCGGAGAGTAGGAATTAGATATGTTGACAATGGGAGCGGCTCTCGTTCCAGACAAGGTAAAGGTCATAATTTAGATGCTGCAGCTTTGTTCCCGGGCTCCTCTCAGACGAACGATGTATTAACATCCCCAGCGCACCCTGTTAGCTAATACAGAGTTCGGGCCTTACATCATAACAAGGCGGCGTGCTTGGATTATGGCAGCCACTCTTGTGTATCGTTGATCATTGCGGACAGGGGGGATGACAAACGTCTAGTGGGCGGGAGTATGCGAGCCGGCGTTCACTGACACTGGCCTTTTCATTGGAGATATTTCTCCTGTTAGGTCAGACAGTGACTATGATTCATTGGAATGTAAACGGCAGGATTTACGGCACTGTTCGGAACAACTAACTCACCTAACAGACCCTAAACAACAGATTCTGAAAACGACTCGTCTAATAGATTCGCAAACAAGGCACGAAATGCTAGTAACCCATATTGCATTGCTGCTCTTTTTCTTAAGATTGGCATACATTTTTAGCTATTTTCTTATTTATTTACAGGCAGAAATGAGGATTTTGGTTCCTTATACCACAAATTGCTAGACTATTCAACTGTTATAAACTCATACATATAGAGTCAGTTGACAATCGTGTCGATTTTTTTTGTGTAGCTTTACTATACGCTGCCCAACCCACACCATGAATAATAATGCCATGTCGGATTAACTACTGAAAAATATTTTGAAGCTGAAGACAGCATCCAAATATGTCTATTTCTTTACAATTAGAGACATCAGTAGGCATTTTCTCTGGAATGTTTCAAGACCTATTTATTCAGTAGCTTTTGTTTATTTTTGGCTCTTTTCTTAACATTTTGAACCACAGTATCAGGATGTTGCTCCTGGTTCTTCACTGGTTCAGGACTTCGGTTAGATGCTCTTTGTTCTGCTTCAATGACTCATATGTAGGTCACTGTGTATCTTAACCAACAGAAACATTCCTCTGAAACTGGTCTGGTTCTGGGACTGGACTGGAAATGAGAGTCTCTGGAAGTCCTTCAGGAGCCTGGAGAACTGTTACTCAAGTACACAGTAACATACAAGAATGTCTGGAACTCTGAAAGCCAAATATGAAATTATACAAAACATATAATCAAAGATGACTAATTACCAATCCAATTACTAATCAGCTGCATCTAGACAGCTATCTCTTATCTGCAGTTTGAAGCGTTGGTTGGTAATTAGGTTCCAGCCAAATAAATCCCAGTACATCCTGGAAATGTTTTGGTGGAACTGATGCAATTTCACTAAGAAATCAAGTGGAGTGGAATCTGATTGCATCAGAGCATCATATGGAAGCCATTTGATTGACAGCAGTACACTGCATGCCTGGGAGGCTGGGTGACTTGTTAAGCTGAAAATACAATTTTTCCATTTGAATAAGCAAGAGGAAGTGTTCTAGTTCTAGGCTAAGGAGACGATTGTAGCATAAACTTTCAAAATAAAAGAGATTTCATCTTAATTGAAGTTCAGACATGCTAAAAAAAGCCTAGTTCACATCAAAACCACAAAGTGGAGGAAAGCACTGCTGACTGCTGTCACTCAATTTGAATGTGTTTCTGTAGATAGATTAAATTTTAGCATTAATGGATACTTTATTAAACACAAATGAACACATAAATGCATGTAATTAAGATACAGTGTGGTTGTCTAGGTAAAGCTGTGCATTTAATAAGACAAAACGAGTACATAATTATTTTTATGCTCTTGCAGAATAGTTGCAGCTGTTTTTTATTTTTCCAAACAGTTTTAGGGATCAAGGGGGGTTACCTGTCTAAGGAAACCAAACCTAAATGTTAAGAGAGATGCTGTGGTCACAACACAGATAAGCAACAAAGTGACCAGAAGCAGGTGGTGATTGACAGATGTCAAAATTATGGCGCCAACTTGATGGGCCGAAAATAGGCGAGGGGTCTATTTTTCGCAAATACTGAGTCACTCAAGAGGTCAATAGAAGGAAAAGCAGATCCAAAGGTTTGGTTCCAGGTGAACATGAAGGACAAGTACATTTGCAGAACAGCAAAACTCCAGATTAACCATACTGTGTTATTTATCTCTGAATATGTGCACAGTGCAGAAGATTCAACTTGCTAAACTGAGGAGCAACCCCAACTATTTGTTCTGAAACCTCTTAACCACAAGCTCCTGTGACCAACAATATGTAATTAAAGAGACAGAATGTAAAAATCTCTGATTAAATTTTCCTAGACAAAGGAGTTCCAGCCACTTAGCATTCAGAACCACCAGTATACTGATCACCGCCCCATCATCTGGAACCCTCTGCTCCTGGTTCTTCACTGGTTCAGGTCAATCCATGTTGGTCAAGCCCAGGTAGCTCAACATCACGTTTAAATTCAGTGAGACTAAGAAATAATAATGAGCTAGCTGTGTGTGACAGGTGCTGAAATATGATACTCCTGTTTAACATGGATATCGCAATTTAAAACAATATGATACAGTGTTGCATCAACTTTTACATTTTTAACTGAGCAATAGCAAGGAGTGTTACTTACATGAATATGCATATGTTTGAAAGTAGCTGATTAGAAAATCATTGCCATGGAGTGTCCCAGTCTTAAATTCACCCCAAACAGCCAAAACCCAAGATGCACGAAACATCATAATAACACTCTATGATGCAATTCGGTACAAGTATACTGCATTGTTAAACTCTTACTGGTCAATATGTTACCCAGTTGCTGGAGCACCATGATGTAATCAAAATCAGAAGACATCACAGAGGTAAAAAAGAACCACAGGCAAAAGGAAAACAAGTGTTTTGTAATTTCAAACAAGGTGCTACCATGAATATGAATGGAACATCTTGAATTAAGCTTGAATTAGGTCAAACATGCCCAGGTCATCAAACTCTGGTAGAACATTACAGGACAGAGAACATCAGTCAGTCCATCAGAGCATCTGTGAAGCCTTTATCGTCACTGTTAATCTAGAGCAATTAGTGTCAGTGATTACTTCACCATTAATGCAATGCAGATAATGTAACAAACAGCACATGAAGGGTAATTAGAGGAGTTTGTCGTTGTTAGTCAGTATTAAATCAAAGACTGGAGAGGTCCTGATTTTTAGCCTCGTTTTCGGCTAATTGCATTCTGGACCGCCAGTTATCAGTTCAGTAGAACACTCCAGTGACGAATCTCTCTCGAGACTGATCTGCCAACTGCATCTATTTCCTTTCCTTCCAGAAGCAGAGACAACTGCAGTGGAATTCAGGTTAAACCGACAGAAGCAGGAAATTGAGAAGATGTTGGTGTGTTTATATCACTTCGTCTCATGTCTTGTGTGTAACCTTTCCTAACAGGATCATGAGCTTACGGTGTGGAGGGAAAGGGCACGGGGGCGTCTCAGGGGCGAGACCCTGGATGAAGGTTTACATCCAGGAAAGGTGAATCTGAAAGCCTGGGGCAATCCTAGCATCTCCTGACACGGCACAATACATGTTATTACATTGCATTACATTTGTGTGGCAGACACGTATAACCAAAGTGAATTGGAATAGGAAACAATCAAATTTAGGACAGTGTAGCTTCTTTCTCCCCCTTTATTAACAAACAAAGGCACAATAATAAATAAAATAAAACCAAATTAAGGTATATTAATCAACACACACACACACACAAAACTCTTGGTCTGGCTATTTGCCCCTCAGCCGATCCTATCCAAGACAGTATGGTAAGCCAGCTATTCAATTGAAAGGAGGCTTACTCAAAGACAAATCTACTCTTAAATATAATCTCCTGTAGACTGGTTGGTAAATGTTCCTTAACACGCCCCCACATCTCTTCAAACATGGCACTAACCGCTGAAGTTAGCTCTCCATAGGCAATATTTTGAATATCTCTTGTTACCAAAGTGAATCCACTGAAATGAGTAAAATGAGCTTCCACCCATGGGCAGTCAGAACGTTTAATGCACCAGATCACTGACATTATTCCTTCAAATCCTCCCCTCTGCCATCTTTTGAACTTGTAGTGACCATAACGTGTGTGTGTGTGTGTGTAATGTGTGTTTCGGTTGGGTGCATGAACAGATTCCTCCCATACAGTCATTCAATTGCTGCCACTGACTTCTGACTATGACTCTGTGCAATATCTTGGCCTCACCAACTAATTTCATTATCCAGGCAACTGTATAATGACAATAAAAATCTTGAAGTCTTAAAGTGTGAGGACCAGAGGAGAGTGTTAAATTATGCAAAACTCACTTTAGTTATAATAGACCTTTGGGCTATACAAAACATGTTCATGATGTATTTCGCACAAAATTACTCTAACATAAAGAGATATCACCAGCTTTATTCTTCACTTTATTCTTCACAGCTCTTTCAAAAATGAGCCGTTTAGACGGAGGGCCCATTGTTACATCCCAATTGGCCAATTTGCATAGAGGCGCCTTTAATCTGTCGAGACCCCACCACTAGATTAGTTGAAGATCTGCCATTTTGGCCGCTAGTTTTACGAGTATGGATGAACACCATTGGGCATAAGTCAGGTGGGGCGTGGCCAGGAACAGCTTATTTGCATGTAACGGACAAAGCCCTGAAACGGCGTGTTTTGAAAATAAGCAAAACTGTGAAGAATAAAGCTGGTGATATCTCTTTATGTGAGAGTGATTTTGTGTCTTCATGAACATTTTTTTATAGCGCATATACCTATTATGACCTATGTTTTTAAGTACATTTTGCATAATAGGTCCCCTTTTAAATCTTTATGTAGGGAGTTTGGCACATAAGAAGTAGGATAAGAAGACAGATCTTATCCAACTACTACAATACCCTTCTGTACCCTACCTAATTCTCCTCAAACACATCACCCATGTGACCCCAGTGGATGGTGTCAACCCACACAAGCAGAGTGAACCGCAGGCAGAAGTGACTGGCCAAGTTAGAGGTGGACATTTGAAGCGAAGTCGGGTGTCAGGGTTACTGTCAGCACCTGTCCCTCCAGGACCCGCCCTCTGGAACAAGCCCTGCATAGGTATCCCCTGTAGTCCAACACTAATGATGCTAATCATTACCTCTTCTCTCCACACCAATCATCAGTCAGCCCCGACCTGCCTGCACCATTGCGAGTGTAGCTCTGAGGCAGAGCTGGTCCGTTTTGATTCGGGACGTTTCGAGAAAGGCTTTGAGATGTCTTGTTAATTCGGCGACGCTCCAGGCAAACAGTTTCATTTCAGAGCAGGTCCAGAGGACCTCTGTTTCCTCCTTTTAATTGAGGGGCTGTGACACGCCGGGAGCGCTCGGCCCCTTAAAAGAAATCAATTCAGTATGACAGGGTCCTAACATGGGCGAGAACAACCGTTTGTGACAAACGGTTCAACATCCCTCTCTGAGGTGATGTAAGAACACTTTGCAGAAAATACACGGACAAGTGAGTCCTTAAAGGATTCTGTCCTTGTGTCAATGCTTCGAGATATGCCGAAATTATTTGAAACGCCTTTATAATCTGTCCTTTCAACACCCCAAATATGATTTGGGCTCCACAAAAAGACCAGAATACATGCGGCGCCATCATCGGCGAACATGGCACATCCCACACAAATCTGCACATTCAGTCGAGCAAATTTTCGGCTCTTTTTTCTCATTGCTTTCAAAATTCTGTCTGAACTCTTGAGTAAAGGTGAGATGATGAGATTAGAGCCAGTCAGTGCTATCTTTAGCAGATTTCGGAGAGGACTAAATGCGTTACTGCACCATCTGCCCATTTTCATGCCGTGCCGATGCATCATGTGACAACTTAAACGAACATGCTTTCACCGTGCCTCAGTACACTAATCAAGTCCAATCAGTTCCTTCGCATCTCTCAGACCACTCAACATCAAAGCCTTGCCTGAGGGATCCAATCAGCAAGCTGCACAAGATGGCACATGAGGCCAGAGTCCAAATTAGATCTATTTTCTTTTATTTAGACTGGCAGAGAAGAGGTGGCCGTTACAGTTTGGTAGTGCCCTTGCCAAGCCAACATCATGCTGATACACACTAATGATCTGATCGGCCAGGATCTCCATGCCAGGCCCTGTGACAGAAGCGTCCAGTTTCAGTCGAGAGTGCAAAGAAGCCCGCCAAGGGTCATCATCTCAAAAACGCTGAAACCTGATGTCGACAGAACAGTGAGCATCGATTTACTTTGGCTTCTTCCTTAATGGGCACACTAAAAATATGCCCGCAAGCTCAGACTGTTAAAAGCTGATCTTGGAAATAATTTTATATTTATCCTGTTTGATTTCCCCTCCATGTTCCGCCTAGCTGGTTAGAATTAGTTTGTAGTATCAGTCAGTTTGAAAGATTAGAACAATGTGGAGTTTTGCAAAGAGAACGTATCTGTGAGTCGTTTGAATTTGGCAAAGTGATATCATTTAGGGCTGGGCAATTAATCCAAAAGTAAACGAAACCGACATTCAGAACCAATAATTGATCGAAATTTCCCAGGTCAATTATTTCAATTACTTTCCCTTTAAAAACACTACCTCATGTAGAGTCACCAATTTAAAAAGAAAAACATTTAAAATAATTTATTTTGTTATCAAAAGTGCAAGTTATTATACTTTTTTTTAATAAGAACAAAGTGATGTTCAATGAATAATCCCAGACGGTAGATAGTGTGTTTCCTTCAATTATTTTAAACTCAAGTAATGCATGCATCATTCCAAAATCTCTCACTTGTAATATATCAGCATATTTATTGTACAAAACTTGTCAGTGAACTATGAAGGCAAAAATAAATAAAAAAAAGAATTGTTCATTAATCATAATCGAGTTTAAAATGTCAATTAATCGAGATTTTTGGCCAAATTGCACAGCCCTGGTATCATTTGTAACTCCTGGAATCAGAGCTACTACTACCAATGAAATACTCATATTATAGCCAACGGAGGATGCTGCCTACTCCATCCTCAACTGCCAGTGGATAAACCTTCAACTCATCCAGACAACAAACTGCACCCCCTTGTGGTTGAAAACGAATGTGAGCAGCAGAGCAGGGTTTCTCAGTTCCAGTCCTGGAGGGTTGGTGACTAGCACAGTTTGACCATCCTCTTGTTCAAACTCCACCAATTAACAAGGCATGATTGCACAGATAAGAGACTGTACTGGACACCAGGTCTCCAGGTGTGGATTTGTAACCAAATTAACCAAAATAATTACAGAATATCACTATCAGCAGTTCCACAAGGTGCATAAAGCATTGAAATGCATAAAGGTGGCTTTGAATCAGATGCTCTGGAGTGGTTAACACAGTCCTAATGCAATTTAAATATGAAACTATTTATTTTTACCTATTTTACATCCAACTATATCTAGGTGCTCCACCACCATGGCATCAGGGCAACTAAGAACCCGCCTGGTACAGGTGGGCATCATTCATGCTTGAATATACTGTTTACCATATTTCAGTTGAAGAGACCACTACAACTAACTCTAAAGTCTTCCAATGGCAATTGAAATGCCCTGGACATCTCATTTCCTTTTACAAATTAACTGCTAAAAGGTTTGTATTAACCAAATGAGTTCAGTTGGAAAGGGAGCAGTAATTTATCTCCTGTACTCGAGCAGCGGTGCTTTTCAAGAGGCCAGCTTTAGTGCGATCCCTGCCATTCTCCAGGCTCCTGGGACATCTGTGGACTCCTTCCCTGACTCGTCTGCACATTATACATATGGAGGGGTTGTGCCGGTCAAAAGAATGGCACTTTTTTAGCTTATTGGATGAAAAAATGACATTCTGAACCCTCTTAAAGGCTCTGATCTTGATGCTTAATGCTTTACACTGAAGATGCTAAAAGGCCAAGTCCAAGGTCTCTACTCTGGATAGCTCCTCTTATTTTTGTTTGTTTGTTTGGGCACTGAGTCTTTGCTCAAGAATTCGTATAAAAGTCAATAGCAGCCAAAAAAACCCACTATAAATGCACTGCACTTCGCCTTTCTGTTTCTTTTCTTTTTCTTATATATTTGGTTGAAACACATTGATATTAGAAATATATCAACATCAGAAACTGCTAAATAAATTATTAACCTGACCATGTTTAAAATGGACTATTTAATTATTTGATTATTCAAAATGTGTTTTCCACTCTTTTTACTGAATTTGCAAACATACAGAAATTCATTTTTACATTCCTCTCTCAGTACAGGCAGATTTAAAATCAGTTTCCACATTTTGTAAAACAAATAAGAGCTGATTATCATTATCAGTAAATGTGTACAAAAATATTGCCATAGACTCACATTTCCCATTTCTTTGCTACCTTACTAATCCGTGGCTCTCACTATCAGTCATATTGCAACTAATTAATCTAGCTATAACTTCGAAGATTTGAGTATTTGCATTTCATTCTAGAACATTAAACTGCATGCATTCGTGAGATCCTCCTGTTTGAGTGCTTACTAACACCCCCTGATGGAAAATCTTCCACCTGCTAGACATAGCTTTGTAAAGGAAAATACATGTCAATTCAAATGATGAATTATTAACCAGATTACTCAAAAATATCAAAATATAAATCAAATACTTATCAAAAAATATGTCATGTGTATAAAAAATATTCTGTGTGTGGAATATTATTTGGCCCGGACCTAAATTGAGCATTCAAGAGAGCCTCAGTCTGAGCCCAATCTTAACTTTCAAGCAGCTACACCCACTTGTGCAGTGTTGACTGTTTAACCCTTCCAAGCGGGCTGTGATGAATTATAGATAATGAGGCAGAGATGCACAGAGATTCAAAGTGAATCATCAGATACTTAATTCATTGGCCAAGGGGAACCGAGAGCCCACATCTTACGCATGTACAAAAAGGCATGGAGCTGGAAAAACCGAGAGAGAGCTGCTTTTGTGCTGTCAGACAAATGAACGTCAGCAAAGCTCAGAAACACTCCTTCCCACAGAGAGAGAGGGAGTGAGAGAGAGAGAGAGAGAGAGAAAGAGAGAGGATTGAGGGATTGAGTTATCGATTGTCATTGTAAAAAAAAGAAAGGAGGTTATAGTTAGGACTCATAATTCATGAAGAAATGCAGCTCTAAATTACAGATGAATCACTTGAATCCAGAGCAGGTTGTTCAAACCCAGAGAGCCTCCATAACACTCAATAAAACATCAAAGAACTCACCCAAATCACACACTAAGGAAGCATGCAAACACATGCACTTTCAATAAGCTAATATGTAACGCATGTTTGTTTGCGGCTGGGTTCTAGCCTCACTGACCTCCACACCACACACACGCACACACACAAACACACACAAACATGGACATTCTCTATCTCTGCTTCTTCTTTAACTTGCATCAAATCCACAATCCACATTCCATAAACTGGCCTGGTAAACACCTCTGTCTCCTCACCTTCCCCTCACTGAGCAGCTCCTGATGAGGAGACTTCCCCAACATGCATATCTGGAGGCAAAGTCATTTAGTGGTCACTCATGTGGACCTGAGAAAAATCGACAAGGAAAGAAAGAAAGAAAGAAATAGAAAAAAAGGGAGAAAAGGTACCGCCACGTACAAACCAGGGCTCCATTTATTATTCAATTATTGTAAATATTTCAGGACGGACAGGATGTGAATGCCTTCATGAATATTTAAGCCTCTTTTCCAAAGGGGAGCACTTGAGAGCGGGGCTGCGGACGGACGCTCCATGCCATGGAAGCTGCAGGACACACACACACACACACACACACACACTCACACTGTCAGAAGAGTGTGTCCTTCATCACCAGCCCCGGCAACACACTCTCCGCTCTTCATTTCATCCACAGTGATGGTGCAGACTTCTCTATCAACCATCACCCCAACAAACACACACACACACACTCACACAAACACACACACACACACACACACACACACACACCCTATCCTGCCTCCAGTATCTATTCCAACCAGTACGTCCTTTACACATTAACCTGGGAGAAGAACAATGCTCGTGATGAAAAAAAAGGTGCCAGACATTGATAATATTGTCTTTAGGGGACCCAAAGCTTCTTCTGTAGATCTACATGAGCTTAGGGTGGCTGGAAGCCAAGCTGTACCCACCACCACCTGATCTCCACCCAAGAAAAGAGGTGGTGCTGCTGGCATTCCCATCCAAAATCCCTGGAGCAAGAAGTGCCTGCACGGAACTCGGACCCATCCTGACCCAGCCGGTTCTCCGTTAGGTGCCTCACACCTTTAATCAACTCACACCAACCACGCGACGCCTGTTTTCTTACCTGCAACGGAACCCCAACGAAAATCGTCTCTCCGAGGTTCTCTATAGTCCACAACGGGGAGGCGCGCGAGCCCAGGATCTCTCCACACTTCAAAGATGAGGATTAGGGGTGGAGGAAAGTCTTGGAGAAAAACGAAGATCTGATCCTCTATCGGGTCCTTTATTTTTGTCCCAGATTTTTCTTTCTTCTCACTGATTTCCCTTAATAATCCTCCGTTTTTTTAGTCTCGCGCCCGTCCGTCCGCGCGCCGTATTCCTTCCACCCTGTAGGAGAGCGAGAGACGCTCAAATGTTCCGCGAGGGCTGAGAGAGAGGGAGAGAGAGAGAGAGAGAGAGAGAGAGAGAGAGAGAGCGTTCCTCGCGCTGGTTAAAAAGATGCGCCTCGATGAAGAATCCTGCCGCGCGACGCTGTCAGCATCCTGGGCAACTTTGTGACTCCACGCGCCACACACACACACACACACACACGCACACGTACGCACTCTCACGCGGCGAGGGAAACACACACACAAACACACACGCAACCGTGCGCACGCGCGTGAACGCACACCCACACTCACGCTCACGCTCGCCCGAGCGCACGCACGCACGAACGAACGGTCGAACGCGCGCGCGCGCACACACGCACTGCAGTATCCACGCGGCGACCCCTACTCCTCCTCGCGCGTTTGGGTTGTTCCGCGCGCTCTTGATTTTTCTTTCCGTGCAAAAAAAAAGAAAAAAAACAAAGAGAAAATCGCTCGCGTCTGACGCTGGAGTGAAGAGTGAAAGTCTCTCTCTCTCTCTCTGTCTCTCTCTCTCTCTCTCTCTCTCTCTTTCTTTCTCTCCCTTCCCCCCCCCGGTCTCCTAC